>JABAJS010000040.1:0-77881 GCA_018221635.1 Tephrocybe sp. 10521TJB | reverse complement strand
TATTAATATTTGTAACTTAGTAACGGCCTATGCATACATTGCAGCTCAAAGGAAGGGCTGAAAAGTATATTTGACTTTGGAATACCTTGAAATCAAACTCCTTGAAAAAAAACAACGATAAGAGGGTGGAGGAGCATACGCGATGTTATCAGTGTTATCAATGTTGTGCTGATCCATCAAGAGATTAAATGAAACAGAGGAGCGTGACACCACTAAGCGTTTCTTAACAGAGCCGTACTATTCGGAAATTGTCTACTCAACTCTACGCTACGTTACAGAGGTTGCCGAACAGGGCCTTAGTATCTTATCGTGTGGACTCCGCAAAGTACGATTCGATTCTTCACTTATAGCTTTTGTAATTCTCTATGTATGGTACAACATGGTGTTAGTAGGATACAACAAGCGAATAATATATCGCAAATACAATAAAAATATACAACACAGTTGGAGTGGCACTGAACGAAGAACGTCGAAAGGAATGGACCACAATGTACATCCGACATGAGAAATTCCGTTTTTTCGTGATGTTTCGTGCCTTTTGATTTTACAGGTATGCACGGCGTTTGACACCACGCGTTGCTTCCCTGACGATTTGAAGCCAGCCCATGACCTTGTCCATTTCATCCCAGGAGCCGATGACACCTGCTTCAATCTTGCGGAGCAGTAGGCGGCGGAGTGTTCGTGTATCGTCGTCGTCGTTCTCCATCAAGGTCGGTGCGACAGAACACGCAGAGTGGGCGGAGTTGATCGATGATAGGGATGCGATGCTAGGACGGAGAGAGAGAAGAGAGTAACCCAGAGCCCCCGGAGTGCCGCACTCCTGAATGTGGTCAGAAGGCTTTTTCTCGGCAGCACGAAGCTGGGCGATCATAGCCTCGCGTTTCTGCAGATGCAATTGTATCAAAGAACAAGCTTTACACAGGAAAGACATACCTTGACCGCCCTTTTTGTCACACGTTCGGCTCTTGCAATGGCCTGGTTAGCATTTTGGATGAATTGTTCCGCCTGAGAACACACCCATAAGTATTACTTCGCCTAATCTGAAATGAGATACTCACCGAAAGTAGACATTGATTGATGGTACGAAGGTCACGGCTAGAGGCATTGAGCACTGACTTCGAAGTTTTCAGCGCCACCTCAATTCGTGCATCGAAAGCAATATCTTCTTCAACACACGGAGTGTCCTCGAGCAAATCTTCCATAGACCTTACTTGTCGACCAACGGCACATTCGTCTTCGTTTATATCGTAGACAATCTGCAGCTTGGGAGCTGAAGGTTTCTCGTAGGCCATGATACGTTTGAACCAATTCCTGAGTTTTCCTTTCTTCGGCGAAATGGTCTCTCGAAGATCGATCTTGCGGTCGGCAGACTCAAGCTCGCGGATCTTGTCTTCTAATTTGCGATGCTTCTTCTCCAGTTGCCTCAACCTTACATCCATCCCAGGGCTGGCAAGTTCGTTCCAATCAGCGCCAGCATCATCCATCTTCTGTCGATGCTCTACAAGCTCGCGATCGACTTCCATGAGATCAGTGAGGCAATCACTGTAAGAAGGAGAGGCATCGGATGATATCAAGCCCTCAAGCCATTCTGACCAGGTGACAGTTCGTGTGGGAGATGCAGAGGAGCAGGAGGATATAAGGTCTAGGAGTATTGTCTGTGTGGCGACTGAGACGTGATCTTCATCGACTTGTCCAGACTTCGCGATGGACGATGAGGACGTGCTCCTACTCATATCATGGAACATAGTAGCTTGTGAATCCTCCGAGTCCCTCGCCCTTCTTCTTTGAAACGCATCAAATCCTTTGTCGCCAAGCTTCTGAACGGCCCCTAACGTGACCTGATGCAAGAGGTTCTGGACCTGGGCAGAATTAGAGCGTAGGTCACGTAGTTCCTTCTCGGCTTCCTCGACGCGGCAACGAAATTGTCGGATGATACCTTGATGAAGGTGTGTAGCCTCCGCCAGGAGATTGCTAAGGCGGCTGAGGGTTACTGGATCGTTCGGGTGATTCACGGAAGGTGAAGTGGTGCGCAGATTGAGAAGGAGCTGATGTGTTGATTCTTCGATGTCAAGGCTAAAACGAGAGCATAGGGAGCTCGAGTCGTCAAAAAGGGCCAGAGGTTGCGATTCCGAAAACGAAACCAGGGAAACAAAGGACGCTATGGCTCGGATGGTCCGTGTCGATAGGGAGGAAACCGGACGTAGTCCTTCAGAGTTTGCACCAAACGCAGCACGCAACTCAGGCTTGCAGAGCTCCAGGGCGGTAAATCTGACGAGAATACGTGAGCTAGGATAAATAAGAGGTTTCAAAAGACGTACCCTCGAGCGTTGCGTAGTTCGCGCACGGTGCCCGTGGCGTCTAGTTTGAGTAGGATCATCAACAATTCGATACAATTGCCATGCTCGGCGGCAATATGAATACATGTTTCATCGTTCTTGTCTCGGGCGGACAAAGGCGCGCGGAGATCACAAATGAGATGTACAGTGAAGTGATACAACGATATAGCATGTTCTGGATGTTCAGGCAGGAGGCGTGCAGACTGGGCTAGGATGTGGAGGGGCGTGAAGTGTTCTTGAGTCGTGAAGAGGGCGACTTCAGCGCCGGCACAGTATAGGGTGTCAAGAATATCTATACAGGGAATTTTTGCAGCGGCACAATAATGGATAGGGCTCCACCCGGTGGCGTCTGGTCGATTTACAAGGATTGGAGAGGACATTGGGTACAAGGCCGGGGGAGATGATGCCGGAAGAGCGGGAGAAAAGAGCAAGGAGCGGAGAAATGAAAGATCTGAGGAAGAAACGGATGAAATGAGTGTGTCTGTCAGTCTAGAGGTTCCATGGCTTGTGAAGATAGAGAGAGGCGGTGGTTCGAGACTATCGGAAGGCATTGCAGAATACGCGAGCTCGAGGAGGTCCTCGGACCCAGCCGCGAGTTTGCTACGATCCGCGGACTGTGTCATAATTAATAAATGGACGTGCATGGCTGACAGGAGGACGTACTTGACTCTCTCGCCATCGATGGCGTCGCAAGGTCGATTCACAAAGCCAGAGAATTTGAGGGTGGGCAAGCGCGAATTGCACAGACGTCCGGTGATTACAATCGCGGAAATCAGGCCGAGCGCCATGAAATAGCTGTCATTGCATCATGAGCTTAGTGGATAGGTGATACGAAGAAAGACTGGCATACCAGAAGTTGTACCACACGTAGACCACCATCCCGGGCAGCATCTGATGAAAACACGTCAAGAACACGTCAGCAACCCATTGACGAACACAACAGGGGTGCCTTACACATGAGCGCAGTAGCTCCATGAGCATCCATGCCATCGACAGAAACGGCGTCGGAGCTTTCCTCAAGCAGTATCCGCACAGCTTCCTCCATGTTTAGCCAGGCAGCCATTCCTAATGGAACAACACCGTTCATCGAGCTCTGCGGGGCGTTCAGGGTGAAGAGGGATATCCTAGGGTCTCTGAGCAGTCGTCGAATGGTGTTTAGCCTTCTAGGTGTCATGAAAGACGCGTCTGACGCGTCGATTTTCTGCCAACTGTCGCGGGGAGCGTGAGTAACGGACATATGTCACCGTTGAAAAAAAGTGAAATGGCTTACTGTTCACCTGCGACTGCGCACATAAGAGCCGTTCTTCCTGCAGTATCAAGACTGTTGACGTCTGCGCCATAGCCAAGGGCACGCTCAACCCCATCATCGTTTCCTGCGGTGGCGAAGGAGTGTAATCCGAACTGGTCAAATGAGTGGTGACGACGTTCCATTGCGCGTTTATAGTAGTAAGTCGGCCGCGATAGTGCTGGTAGATGCGAATGAGAGAAGGACAAAAAGTATTTGAGATGGTGGGGAAGGGCGCGTGGACGTGGGATACAAGTGGAGTAGTTGTGAGAGGAGAGAGAAGCAACGAAGCTGACGTTAAGAAAAGAATCGGACACTTTTTTCGAGGATTTTTTTTGGGAAGAGCTTGAGAAGGTCCGGGAAGGAAATAAGTAGTGATTTGGACTTTGAATGGGGGACCCACCAGAATGGCTAAGAACGCACGAGGCCTTCAATAGGACATCAGAAAATGCTGGGACCCTGAAAAAATATACTCTTTTGGGTATTCGCATAAAGTTGTGCTCAATGGTCTGTAAACGCCGATTGTCGTAAGCGAACTACACGAGGCGCGGCATTGTTATCCTCCGCCATTGTAGCGGCCCTCCCTCTCTGTCCGTCAGACACATAAATAGTTGAAAAGTGCCAGCAGTGCCTCCACGAAGCAGTACTAACCCGACTCGGGAGCCCAGTCCCGTACAACATATCTGCACGATGCTATCGACCATATCTAGGTCTCCCACCGTCAATTTATTGCCATCTCTGTTGATGGGCGCTTCTGACAGACAAGGTCCTCGAGGCATGGCGAAGGGAAAAACTGCAAGCTAAAATGGAAAGTTCAAGGGGTGCCTTGTTTACTTGGGAGGGAGATATACTCCAGATCAGTGAATCTTCGAAGAAGGAAAAAATAGACTTTCATATTAGCACAAATGAGTGATTTGCGTCCTCCGAATCACAGGGAATCACAGGCTCACACACCCGTCATAACTTTATCTCTATTCTATATAGGTCAATATAGGTCCTCCCTGTACCATAAGTTTTTAACGTGGTCTTATATGACCTCTTTTATTTTAGTGGACATGCCAGAATACCGCCACTAGTACTAGCACAATAAATACCATGATGCATGAAACTCAAACGGCCTTAGTTGTCTAGATCTCCCTTGAGGACATGAGGAGACTATCGCAAGTTGGCACTGTCCATCGCCACGACCCAAATCTTCCTTCCAGTCCAACTCCCAGCCCCCAATGAATGCCTGGCAGCCATTAGCATTAAGTATTAGTGCTGGGGCCTAGTCGGAGTGACACGTCTTCCAACATCAACGTCCAATCATCGCTCCACTGGTTCTTGAACGTTCAGACCATGGCTGGGATCAAAGATAAATGGAGACTATGCGCTCCAAGTCGATCAAGCGACAATCATTCATTCATCGCAGGGGGCGCACCCAGGCCTGCGATCACGCACATTCAGGTGCATCCCCTGGCCAAAACATAATTAATGCACCCGAAGGATGTCAGGAAGAACGTCGGGATGAGGGGCGCCTTAGCGCTCACATGTACTCAAGTCATGGGGGGCTTGCCACAATTCTTGTGGGTGGCCGGCCGCGTCCGCGTCAAAAGCCAACGTTAACGCGGCAAGGGCGGGGGTGACCAAATACACGAGGTGAGATAGATTAATGATGTGATGCTTAACACTCGGTATTCAAAGCTGTCGTAGATGAGAGGTGGATTCAAGGTGGATTGTATATGATGGGGGCCCAATACTGATTGTTAAGAATACGCGATGGAGGGAGAGAGCGCAGTTATGGATGACGTGCAGGGTGCATATCGTATGAATTGTATGTGTATGTAGGTAGGTTGGTAGCAAGTAGGTACAATTTACATTGTGATTGGAAGAAACTTCAGGCTCGCGCCGCCGCCGCCTAACCCTGAAGAAATGAGTAGACTGTAATGTGGGGAGTAGGTAGCCCCCGGGAGGCGAGCTATAGCAATCGGGCGGCCGGGGTTCATATGTGCGATAAGTAGCGATGGGTGAAATGTCAAGTGAAATGTTGATGCTGATGATGCTGATGCTGAGGAGGGGTACTAGTTGATTGTAATAGACCGTGAGGAGCGGATGGGCAAGAAAAGGATGAAGAACCGTCATGACGCGAAGAGAACGTTCGCGACGAAGGCGCTAGCACAGGGAGGGTAGGCGTTATGGCCGACGACGAGTTCGGGGCCCTTCAGATTATGATGAAGGAAATGTAGGAAAGAGATGTAGACAATAGAAGGTTCGGTCCCAAGCTAAAGGAAGGCATCCCTTTGCAAGGTTGGCTACAGGCAGAATGCATTAATGAGGCTCATATAGCTCGACAGACAGACCGCACGCACCTTCACCTGCTCGAAATTGGCTATAGCCCGATTCATGTCCCACTCGTTCCCAGCTAGGCAGTCATACGCAAACCGCGCGTTGAGTCCTGTCCGCTGGCATACCTGTATGACTAGATTCCTCTGAGCCTCAGGCTACATTGAAAGAAAACGCGTCAGTCACATCAGTCTTCGCTCTAGTCTGGAGAACCAATATACCATAGCGGCTAGCGCCGTTTGAGCCTGCTGATCGAACACAGGCGGTTGCGGCTGCGGTTGCTGCACTGCCTGCACAGGAGCCGCATTTTGTGCTCCTTGCTGCGCCCGCGTAGGCGCTTGCATGAGAAGTGGTCCTGGCTTCCAGGCTTCATGACTAGAATAAACGCGGACTGTCCACTGGTCGGACACAATAACGACTTCCCATCCGTTCGATTTAGCGCTAGAAGCCGAAGGAGACCAAATCAGCGACGTCGCCGGAATGATGAGAGGTGTTAGAGAGAGAAGACATACCGGGAACCCTCAGGCGCAGGCATTAACACAAATGAACGGTCAAATGACCTTATTCCCTCTGCTCCAACTACCCGAAGATGGATTAGCCAATGTCAAGAAATTGCAGCAATAATGATGACATCAGACGTACCTTCCGTGAATTGACCATGAACAGTCAAAAGAAGTCCCATCGTGTCCTCCTTTCCTGAAGCCCCAGGGAATCTCACAGGGAATGAATCCAAACAAAACTTCTCCGGCGGACCCGTGATATCATGTTTTGTCCCGGGAAGGGCAATAAGTGCCTTCACCGCCTCCTCGGCGCCTATATGCAGGCTGCTGAGCGCGCGGTCGAAGTCCGTATTGATGCGCAAGAGATTGCGCGAGCCGCCCGCGATCCAATCCGACCATGTGAGTTTTTTCTGGTTCGGCATGCTGTTGTGGAACCCCTGCACACGAGCGCGCGCGGCGATTGTTGTGTTGGCGGAAAAGGAGAAAGTAGCGTTGGGGTCGTAGGCATCGAGGAGGAGGCTCCGGGACGTATCCATGGCGTTAAGAAATCTTGATTCGAGCAGGTCAGGTGGAAGGTTGTAGGGCGGGCGTCGCATCTGCTTACCGGACTAGGAAGTTGCTGAGCACGCCGCCGTCGACGCCGGTAATGAAGGATGGTCCCATTTCAACCGGAAAAGTTGAGGCGGTCGGCACTGCTGCTGGTGCTGTCGAAGGTCCTGGGCTATCGAAGCCAATTTGGGCGATGGCTACTTGATCAAGAACCTCCAAAGATGTGAAACGAGAAGAGATGTCTCTGCAGAATAACATGGATATGTCTAGTCACTAGAAGAACTAACAACGAACCTTCGATACTTCTGCCCACCATCCAATTTCATTCCTTCCACTTGCACAGGATTTCCCAAAAGAACCAATTCCTTCAAATGCTGCAACCTTCCTCTCCGCGACGCCAAATAATCAAGCTCCTTCAGTGTGTGTATATTGTTATTTTGTAAGGAAAGGTTGACAAGGTCCGGGAGGTAATGACTTAGAAGTTGCAGATGTTTGCCTTGCATTTTATTGTTGCCAAGAGAAAGAGTTGTGACCTTCATGACGAGTTGTAAAGAAGGTGCGATCAACACAATAAAAACTACGAACCTTAGGCGAAAGCTCTTTTGCAAGCTTGAAAATCACGGCAGCTTCTCTGGAGTCGCCACCACGCCCAGGAACCGAGAGGTTATGCTTCTTCACCAGCTCGTCGTCAATTAAGGACTGCAGATAATGATAACACGATTAGGACTCGGAGTTGCATCGCGAAAGGTCGAAAAAATAGAAAATGGATGGAAGGGTAGCGTTCGCTCCTGCTCCAAAAACGTAGAGGTGAAAATGTCACATTGTCAGTTATCTTACCTCAAGGTTCAAAAATTGTGATTGGGGATTCCATCGTTTCTGAACGACCTGACGCCACACTTCTACCGGGCGGAACTTTGCTTTGACGCGCGGGGCACCAACGGGCCCGGCGGAGATTGGGTTGAGGCGTGTGCTCCGGAGACGTGTGCTCGCGCCGCGGATCGCGACCGGGTCAGAGGGGCCTGCGGCTTGTACGGAGGCTCGCTGTGTACACAAGATGGGTAAGCACGAGAACAAGAACAAGAATCAGAATACAAGGAATATGAATTCGCTCGGCGTAAGGTAAAACGGATAAACAGAGCAAACACTGACCAGCCTCGGATCCCTCAGCTCCTTAATATCCAGTACCCTCGGTCGATGACTCCGAATCTTTGACGACGCTTTCCTCCCACCCGGCCTATCCGTCAAGTCTCGCATCGTCGTATCGCGGTCCATGAGGCCGGCGCTGCGCAAGGCGCTACTGGCTATGGCTCTTGAGCCTGGAGCGGGTGTTGGGCTCGAGAACATACGGTGGATGGTAGTTGTTGTAGTACTGAGTTAAGAAAGGCAAATGGACCTGTCCCGTGGTCACGGTCAACAACAAGCTGTGCGACGAGTCAAAAAGGGAAGCAGGTCCGCGGCGGGTCCGAAGTTCCCACGCTCCTTTGTTCTCTTAGTCACCGGATTCGACAGATAACTTCAACCTGACCTCAACTAAGCATTCTCGACTCAAGCTATATATCTAGACACGAATGCTCAATCATCGTCGCTCTCCTCGTCTTCGGGGAATAAGCATGGCCCCAAGTAAACCCCATCTATTTCCTGTAATACCAAATTCATCGTCGGCATCGATCTAACCGAACTTGCAACGCCGTCGGAACCCATTGAATCCAAGTCATCAGCAATAGCAACAGTATATCCTCTTCCATCCGACATCGTCGTCGGCGAAGAAAAAGAAGCAGTCTTCTGGCAATCGAATCTTGGAGAAGGCGAAAGAAGCATAGAGTTAGAATTTCCCAATCCACAGTTAGTGAAGTTCATGGCAAGTCCAGCATCAGCACCAGTACCCGAAGCAGTAGTATTCATCTTGTGATTATCGTGCTTGACATTACCCAGGTTTCTCGAAGCCAAGAGCATCCGGAATGGTGATTGCACCTCTTCAATATCGACATCATGGTCCAAAGGAGTAGGAGACGGGGTTCGCGGAAATGGTGACGGCGAAGACAGAACGCGTTCGCTTGATGTAAAACTCTGCGATCCTTTATCTCCAATAGCACTCGAAGCAACTCCCCTCCACGAGTTGGACGCCACAACCGAAGAAGTCTCGTGGACGGACTTGCCTCTCCTTGACTCCATCAAGATCCGGAACGGCGACTGCAGGCTTCCTATGATATCTACATCTTCCACCAACGATGGTCTCTGAACAACCCCAGTTGACGAATCGGTATCAGGATACGCACACGCGTTCGAGAGAGCATCAAAATCGATATCTGAAATGAGATTGGGGTCATCATCTGAGTTCATGATTGAATAGTTCCTTGGTGGCTGGTCATCTTCTTCGAGATCGGCGCCAGAGAGACAACCCGAGTCGGAGTCAAAGTGGAGGTACCTAAAAGGGGGCTCAGATTGGGAGGTACTGGCTTCCTGTAAGTTGTCAGCGTCATAGCCATCCGCGGCGTCTTCATCGGATTCAGGGTCAACCCCACCCCGCTGCAACACACCACCGCCAACTTCTACCTCCATGTCGATATCCCCATCCGCGTCAACCACCTTATCACCAGGCCTAACATCCTCTAGTCCAAGTACAACCCCAATCGTATGCCACGGATCTTCATGCTCATACAAATTATCCACTGCGAATCGGATACGCCGACGAGGGGGGACGACACCAGTAGCAGCAAAGTCATGATCTTCGAGGGCTTCATCGTTTTCGCGAAATGGTGAAATGGCACTACCACTAGGAGAGTCTGCTTCTCCAGAATCAGGTGGCTGCCGATTAAAGTCCAAGTCCATATCCATATCAAGCCACAAGTTCTCCTCGCGATCTTGAGACTGTGAACGGCCAGAGGTGGTTGCGACGGTGACCGCTCCATCTGACCACACCTGCTCAGACGACGGTGGGAGCGTAGATGAGGTCTCTGGCCTATCTGTGTCGCAGCGCGAAACGGACTGCTCGCTAGGGGATTCTGGGAATTGAATCCATCATTAGCATAGAGCCTGCTACGGGGAGGTAAATGTACCTTCGTCTGGGGGTGGAGGGGCAGGGATGGATACGTTCCCATCTTTCCTGCGAACAACCCCGCGGCTCCGATTGTCCCTCACCCATCCGCTTGTCGATGCGTCGGATACGTAAGGACTCGGGGGCGTTGGCGGTGGTGGGGGGTTGAAATGTGGCTCCGGCTGTGGTTTGGGTTTAACTTGTAGGCCCGATATATTCTGTATATTGTTATGTACGTAGCGTTAGAATGCGCATTCTCAATGTCAACCCCCATACCATATATTTGGGTTCGAATATCAGGTATCCATTTTCATTGTCTTCCCACATTCGGGGCTCTCTGGGTTTGGATTTTGAGGGTTTTAAATTTGTAGGGGCAGGGTGAGATAGACCTGCGAGGTCAGGTAGGTCCAGGATGCGGTTGAGCGTTGCTCGAAGAAACATGGCTACAGAGACAGAATAAGTTAGTGCATGTAGATGACACGTACAGAAAAACGCGTGTCATATACATACGTTCAGTATCAAGAGCTTCCAACACGCGCGACCTCCCCGAGCTCGACGACGCGTCCAACTTCCTCTTCTTCTTAGGAGGGGTCTTGGGCAGACGCGTCGGGCCCGGTATATACCCCACGTTTCCCTCTCCTACTTGGACATCACGCATTCCCACCGGCGCATGCGCGAGCCCAATGACTGGTATCGTTTTAGCCTTCTCCAGCATGGCTGAAACGGAAGGCGATCCGGGGGATGTACGCGACAAAATGTGGGCATTTGACGTAGTAAGACGAGGAATTCCGTTGGATAGCATGTTGAGCCGCTGACGTCCAAAAAAACCCTTTTGTATGCGCCTTGTGGAGTCTTTGGATCGCGCTCTCGCGACGTTCCTGTTGTGGTACTTATATGATAA
The DNA here is from genome assembly GCA_018221635.1 of Tephrocybe sp. 10521TJB. Lineage (NCBI taxonomy): Eukaryota > Fungi > Basidiomycota > Agaricomycetes > Agaricales > Lyophyllaceae > Tephrocybe > Tephrocybe sp. 10521TJB. Next base: position 66,954 of record JABAJS010000040.1, on the reverse strand, counting down.
ATCAAGCAATCTTAACTGAATATTTAGACTCACCGTTTGCCGCCCATGTAGTTCGCGCCTGCCATTGTTATGATAAGTACTAGTTTCAGTGGAGGAAATTCAGAAAAGGATGGTGGTCGTTTCAAAGGTTCAAAGGTTCAAAGGATTTAAAGGTCCGCGGTTACCTCTGAAATTGAGTCTTCAAATTCCTTATTTAGACGTCCACAGCCTTTTACTTGCATAGTTTAGATAATAATTTCCTCCGCACACACAAGTGCCAGCCGAAACGGCGTTCATATTCGGTGCCGGAGCCTCTACTATCAACCTCATATCTCGACTTACCCTTCATAATCCTGGATTCTAGGGCCACACATCGCTTTTCAGGCTCCCTGTTGTCATAGTACGCGCCACGATAGTAAAATCCTGTGCAAAAGAACTCTAACGGACTTCAATTCTTTTTAGGTCGGGAGAATATTTGCACCGTCTGTATGCCAGGAACAGCAGCGCGAACGACTTCTTCACACTTCTTGTAGATGTCAGGCATAGGATAAGGGCCAATGTGTTCACCTTCGAAATGTGACAGAGCCCAACCCGGATCCACCGTGGCCGTACAAAATGCTTCCCGGAACTGTAAGATACGACCAGTCAAAGGCCTGGTAAACTCAGAAGTCAGAGCAGATCTCACCCTCTCGAACTCAGCCGCGGTATAAAGTAGGAATGGAAAATTTAAGAAGCTGAGCTGCAGGTATTGAAGCCCAGGTGTATTCTTGGATAGCAGTTCGAGAAGGCGGGGGGTGAGAAAGATTTTGAAAGAGATGGCTAGCCTCTGCAATCCACGATAATTCGGTTCCCCTAACGTGAAAAACATATCCTCCAGATGTTCATGTATGAAAAGCGGCTGTTGCACCGTTAATGAGGTAAGAGGCGCCCCCAAGTTTTTCAGATACAGAGAGATGTCATATGGACGGGGGAAGACACTAATCTCAACAACCAGAGAACGCAGGTGTGGAAATTGGATGTGAAATAATGGCGTATGCTGCCAGGATATATATGAATGTCGGCGCATTTCAGTGCGGAGGGTTAGCGAGGTTAGCTGATGAGCGTAGAGTTTCAACATTTGTTGCAGGTACGCGTCTGTTTCGTGGTGCTCGTCTATCATTCCCCCCGCGAGAGTAAGCGTTGTCAGGGACGGGAGATAAGAAATTTGCGACAACATCATCGCAGGGGACACAGAAGCGTGCTCGTAGTGAGAGAGTGCGAGAGTAAGAGTGTGTAGGGTAGTGAGGTGACAGTTGATGAAACGAGCCAAGTCCCACATGACGATGGCATTCACAAATGCATCTGATTTCTGCGATGGTCGGTCGAGGATGAGATGCAATTCTTCGAGAACGGGAAAGTGTACGGCAACTTTCACCACAACGAGGCAAAAATCTCTCGGCATATGCAGAGTAAGGCTCCAAAGGTTATTGCCAAAGTAATGGTCACAGCCGTGAACACGGGGAGAAGGCGCTGGATGTCTGATACCGACTTCTGTTCATGCTGTGGACAAGTCACTTCAAGCGACGTGACATTGCGCATGGCCTGGATGACTGGCAAGACCTCTTTTAAGGACCTGACACGGACTCGGCTTCTAAGCACCTTGGAGATGATGTTCTTTGGTGTTCTAGATTTGGGCACCATTTCTGGCGATATACGAAGAGATTTAACATATCGAGCAACATTCACAGAGGTTCTAAGATTAAAGAGCATGTTGAGCAAGAAAATAAATCTAAGTAATGAGATACTAACGATAGACAATCGACGTTTTTCGAGACCTCGCGTTCAGATTCGAACGAGGCAGTGCGGTATTTTATTTCCATCGCCAGTGTGAAGAGAGCGCGACAGATGCCATATAAGTCTTGGACACAATCATCAGGAAGATACCTAGCAATCTCGTGCCATATCTCTGTGGGGAGCTCTGGAGTCATAGCTTCAGTTTCAAACCGAAGTTGTGCCAAGTCAAAGTGATGACTGTTTTCAAGTTGGAAAACAACTTCATCGCATCAAGGCACAGATTACAACACATCACATAACCCTAGTAGTCCTATAGTAAACGCGTTCGTCGAGTTAAGCAAGAGTGAAAGTCGCTAATTGATCAATCGACCATGCATCATGAGGGATAAATATGTTGTTTCAACTTTCAAGGATGATCGATGATTCGTCAGGAAGAGATTCGGAGCCTCTCTTTTATAACATCTACAGCCATACGCGGCCACGTTGATAATTTTTGACCCTACTCTCAGTGTGCCCACTATCAAATGATAAAAAGCTGGAAATAGCCCACCGCGAGGGTCGAACTCGCAGCCTTCAGATACACCCGGCCTCGACCTTGTAAGAGTCTGACGCTCTATCCGATTGAGCTAGGCGGGCGGTGAATCTGGGAGAGACGTATCGACCCTGACAAAATGACAGATGATATAGCAAAGATACCATACAACTAGTCCCACGCGTGTTATATTCTTCACCGAGTGTGGCTATCTAAGATGGAGTGGAGGGAGGGTAGCGAGAAAATATGTAGGCGCTCAGCCTAGTAATCTACGACGTTCCTGCGTATTGGACGGTGCCAAGTAAATATTCGCCTTTACCCCTGGATCTTTCTCCTTCCGAGAACACTGGATGGTGTGCGTGCAGTCACTGGGGAGGTTATAAGCGGCTCAAAAATCTGCGCCACCTTGAGCTCAACTTCAAGCTTCTGGTTTTCCCATAATTAATACTCTTTTTTTATGATCCAAGATGCGGGCTATACAAAAAACACATCTGAAACTACAGGGTATATCAATGGTATCAGGATGAGGTGTTGCTCCTATACTTCTAATATCTTAGGAGTATCAATGGTAACATTGGTGTCTGAGCTTGAATTGGTCAAAAGACTATTTTTGTTTGCGAAGCGGTTAACGGCATCGAGGGAATGGCCGTCTTCGCTTCCTCCTTGCGTTACATTGTATCGGGAACGTGCGCGGAGCAGAACCATATTGAAACAGATGGATATAACTTGAACCGTCTGAAAGTTGAGCAATGTAAGTGAGATATAAAGAGAGAGGTGGTGATACTGGTACTGACGACGTCTGCCATGACGAAGTTGCCATTGGAATCGATGACATACAAGGCAAAGAATATCAATAAGCAGGCTGAATAAATGCCCGCAGAGTCGACGAACACGCGCGCTATGTGTGAAAGATGGCCTTGTCTCGTAATGCGATATTTTGCAGCTTGGCATTCCACATCCCACAGTCGGTAGGCCAAAAAGCCTGCGAAGTCGAAGAATCAAAAAATTGAAGCTGCTGTGTATGTAGAATTTGTGTATATTCACCAGTGGATATCGTATTTCCAGCAATAGTACTGCCGAAACACGCCTTGCTCCACTTCGATATGAATAAACTGAAGATTGATGGGTCGGATTCAACGTTATAAGAAAAATGCTGTAATAGTGTGCTCCCCGTTGCTGTGAAGAGATGAGACAATATGCTTGGCTAAACGTGACCGCCGACGCACCAAGGGTTACTAGCCAGAGCAAGCCTGGAAGGACGGTAATCCAGTAGGACGACCAGACGACGTAGCATCGATATATCTAGCGCAGGTAAGATCCATGAATGGGATAATGGAATAATGGAGGGAATGAATCGTGCTTACGATAATTCCATCTCCGAGGAGAACTTGTGCCAGGAACAGAGCATTTTGAGCAGTCCAAGTCCATACTCCAAGGTCAGCAAAGTAAAGGATAGCTCCATCTGGCAGCGTATTGCTGTGCACGACGACGCCGTCAATGAGTCGGAACATACTAATTGCGATGTGCTGTAAAAACGCTAGGCAAGATTATACAAGGACCTATTAGGGTAGAGCTCACCGCAGTGCTTATAATAAACAGTAAGGATGTTGCTATGAGCATTGTGTAATTCATCTTGCCCGACGGCGTGCGATGATGCAGTAGGTGAACGAATGTGGTGCCGAACATGTAAATTGAGATCCCTGATTGGAATTCAATGTAAGAACATCGCAAAATGCATGAAAGGGGAATAAAAAACCGTAGAGGATCCCTTCGAGGGGGGTGGATAACGCATAAATAAGAATAAGAGAAATCTGTTGAGACATGCTACTAGAGAGATACTAGCATGGCGAACCCAATCACGACCTAGTTATAAATGAAACTCGTCCGTACGATCGTTGTAGGTACTGGTCTGATGTGAAGCCGAGCCTGGTAGACTTGTGTGTCCAGACCTGTAGATACTTGGCCACCGCTTGTACATCGTCCACTTAGCAGAAGATGCGCCTGTGATCCTGCAGGCCCCACAGTAATTCATCAGTAGGCAACTGGCACAAAACTGGAGTTATACATATTCCGCCATCATTGAATAACAAGATCCGTATGTCCCTTCCTTAAAGACGACAATATAGCAAATTTAGCGTTTCCTCAGGCTGCTAGAAACTCGAACTAGTTACGGATATTGTGAAAGGCACATTTCAATGTTTACGCAGGACATTGACGCCGGAATGTTGTCAACATGGCAGGTGTACAGAGCATCAGATGTTGCAAGAACTAAGTCAGCGGGAATGTTTCTCCCCATTGCCCACGGTCTTGTGTAGTAGTTGAAGTATCGGAGTTCATCAGAGCTAGCGACGGCATCTGTCCCCGACTTGACGTTGCTTCAAGCTACTCTGTACAGAACGCATCCACTCGCGTTGGATATTCATATATTCCCGGTGCTACTGATATACCTATATTCGGATGGACCGTTGAGCGTAACTTGATTACTTGAGCCGGCAATGGCCATATCAAACTTGGCCGCACACTTGCACACACATATGCATGCCTGCTGATCGTTAATCCATTCAAATCTACTAGTACCAGGAAGGAATTATCGATTAATCATTCAATTCCGGATGCAACTATCGTGGCACCGGCCTGACTTACGCTCATCTTGTGACATTGTTACTCGTTCGTATCGTACATAACAGGGCCCGGGGCCGACGTGCCTCATTTATAAAGCGAATGAAGACAGTTTCTCTACTAAATCAAGAGAGAGGTCTGAGAAGGATGTATCTGACGAGGACCCACATTAGCTTGCTGCAGCTCCTCGTGGACAATTATAGGTGATGTTCGGCGCCCCTTAGTGGGTGACTTCGAATCAAGCCAAAAGAGCGGCCTCTTACACGCATCGGGGAAAGTCACATGGACTCGTTTCGTTCGTGAAAATCCAGGCACGGTGGGGTCATTCGGACCAGGGGAGAATCTACCAAATGCAGAATGCTTGCAGCTGAACTTGGGCGATATGTGTTCAGAAATATCATACAATCGACGCTTCGGGTACTGATGCGTTTTGAAAAATCGTTTTGCACCTGAGATGAGGCCTAGACCCCGATCCTGGGGTCGCGCGATAGCTTCAGTCACATAGCGATCGTTTGATTGCATAATATCAACTGAGATCAGACTGATTGGTGTAACAGTGTTAGAGGAAGTTGAGTGGCACAGAATGGAGGGAAGTCCCAAACCGATACCGTTAGGCGCCTTTTATATCCCCGAAATGACAGTAGGGTACGACTGTGGCGCAACGATAACATTGCAGGATGAGCCTGAATCTTCTAGAGACTCGACTCTTGAAGAAGCCGTAGCATCCAAGAAAATGCGCGGGGCCATCGGCCTTGGAGGTTGCGACTCAAACGGAAGAAGAAGGGGAGACGGAGTATCAGGACAAGTGGTAAACAATATCCGAGGTTTTACAGGACAAACAGAAGTCGGATGGAGTTGGGTCTCTGGAATCTATGTATCGAAGCCACGCTAAGTAAAAATGGCCGAATTTAAGGGGCTGACCTCGAAACTTCCGGTAGCCGGCACTGTTTGAGACCCTCGAAGACCACGACGTCGAACCGTGATTCTCTTTCTCGAAGAGCCCCCAAACCTTTCAGTCATCGAGAGATCAGATTTCATGCTTTCTCTCTCAGATTCGTAACTAATTTCGTAAGCGACCTTAAGCAGGTCCGTCATCCTTTTGCATGGGGGCTGCCGCGGCGTGAGTTCCCCAGTAAAACGTGGGGTACAAGGATTGATATCCAGTAGGCCCGCTGAAGGAGCCGTCCCATCTTCCTTGCGAATAGAGGTGATTGGGGTGGTGTATAATCAGTCTGAGAGTCTGAAAGGGCTGAACTGAACAGTGAAATCGACGAAGAACAAGAAGAATTCGAGAGGGCCAGCGTCTCGGGAGTAAGGACAGACAAGGAGGAAGATTGAATTGAAGAAAGCATATTTTGAGTACAAGTTCGTAGAAAAGGGGCTAGCCAACATTGGATTGATTTTGAGTCGGAGCCGATCCGGCACAGCCGGCAGGCTTCAGCGTATTAAAGCACTTTTATATATTGATGCACCTGCAGTTGAAGGATGAGAATTCATGAAGCCATACATAGAAGCCTATAGATATGCAAACCTGAAACTTATGCGGCGTGCATCAAGTCCATGACATATTCGATTCTGATTGTACACGACTTCAAGGCGTGTTGTATCTGGGACTGCGTATCTGTTTGAGGCGGAGGTGTTGATGACCACGGTATGAAGGGTATCTTCGCTGTTGGACCATCGGCCTTCCAGCATGTCCAAAAATGTATCCCAATCCTGTTTTGTTTGGAGTAGAACATGCATTTCCTGCACTATAGGAAGCGAAGATCCAGAAGAAAACTTTCGCATCGACACTCCGGACAGCTGAGACCGGGAAATATCGAGAATGCGTAACGAAGGCGAGAGGACGCGGATGAGGTTGTCGATCGACCCAGATGACATCGTAAACCAAACAATGAGGCGTTCAAGCTTGCATTGCCATTTAATGATGATTTCCCCCAAGTCGCTTCCCGCTGATAAGATAGACACTGCATTTGAATTTAGAGGGTACAACTCGAGGGAGATCATGGATGAAAGAATAAGTGGTTGCAGAAGAGGCGATAAGTATGCCTGATCGTTTATATGGATGGAAAATGTTTGAAGGAAATGGAGAATAATCGGCGTTTGACCAACGACAGCGAGGTGGTTATTGCTGAGTCCAGCTTGTCGGATGTAAAAGTTACAGTCCTTGAGATTCCTGCACGATGAAAGCAACCAATGAGCCTCCTCTACACTCAGCTGCGTTTTCCCTCGAATATTTAGGTCGGTCAGCTGGTCAAATGGGACGAGCAATGTGCATAGCTCCGCTACAAGTGAGACGGAAGATGTGCGCGGCTCCAAAGTTGTCGTGTTCCCTTCGATATGACGGTATTTGGATTTGGTCAGTTCCAATACTGAGTGGAGGTTTAGCTTTCGAAGCTTGGGAGTGTGAGAAAAGAAAGAAAAGTTTGAGATCAACGACCGCATGTTCTGAAGGCTGCGGCCCGGAAGGCTTGGTAGGCACATAAAGTAAAAGCGAAAGATTCAATGATACTAATTCAGGGAACGGATGCGGCATCAAGCACACGAGGCGATCAATGAAAATAGACCGGCAGTGAATCGTAAGGTGCATCAGTTGGGCGGAGCACGGGATCAAAATGTCTGCCAAGGGGTTTTGTATCTTTTGAGGGGGTTTCCAGGCCTGTAGTCGGACATCTAATGACTATGTTCCTCGCGAAAGAACCTCGTTGATAGATTTAAGAATTCGCAGCGACTTGCGACGTTTCTTCTCATCTATATTGTGATAGAATAGTCGAACTGACTTCCAGTTGGCCTGTGTGTTCTGGATAATCTGCCTCCACCTCACGCATGTTCGCGCCAAGCACCATGGTTGCTTTCCACTAGGGTTACACGGAGGAAGATCGACGACTGAGCCCGGTTCAAACACGAAAGAAAAGATTCGAGCCAAAATCTCTGGCGGTAGTTTCTTCTGAGGTGACAAGACAGCGTCGATCTCTCTTAGTCGTTTGGTAAGGGCCTGTAGTTCGTCGTCGCGAGCACCCGCGGATGTATCTAGTGCGCCATCCTCAAGGTTAGATATCTGCTTATGCAGAACGCTGCGCATTTCCCGGAATTCTAGCTGAGCTACTTCAGGGACGATGAAGTCTGATCTACGTGCATCCGGCTCCAGGGGGTGCCAGGAAGGAAGAGGATGTTGGAGGTGATCAAGTGGTGGATTGACTAGAGCGAAGTAAGTAGAGTTGAATAACCTACAAAAAAAAAGAATCCGACTGAGTTACTCGAACTTACCGATTCTGTGTGGAGCTGGCATCGATGTAATTGCAATCCACGAATGATTAAGCTTGTTATACAGAAGTGATAATTCTCGTCGGCGGAGAAATAGGGGATACCAGTATACAGGCAAGGTAGAGCGTGTGTAGAGTGCGTGGCCAGGCATCAGAATGATGATCTATGATGCATGTCATCTTATCACTGAGTCCCTTTGTTAGTCTGCCCGCATTTGACGTCGTCATGGCAGAATGCGTTTCCCAGACAAGCGACAAACTTTAAGGAAAGTGATATTATATACAAGTAGGGTATGTACGAAAGACTGCAAGCAGTACTACACACTTTATAAAGTGAGTACGCCAAAGCGAAAATGGAGGCTGTTAAGTATTATACGAGGTATTTGCTTCGAATTAGAGAAATATGAGTCAGAGCGAAACGAATTTGTCTATACTTCAGTTATATCATCAAGAAAGCCAGGAGCAAGCCACGCCGGGGGGTGCAGCGCAAAGTTAATGAGACCTGTGCCCCATTCCAATGGTCCGCCCGCGAAAGATGCACAATCCACATTGTGAGGGCGTTTTAGATGACGGCTCAGTGAGGAGCTGCGGACGAAGACTTTGCGGCACGAAGGATGGGGACACTGAAAGCGCCCTGGAAAATGGGTTTCGCGGTGCTTGAAGCATTCGAAGCGCGTCTTGGAGACGTGACGGCATCCTTTGATGCGACACACAGCTTCAGGGTCCAACTTCTGCCTCTTGCTTGTTTCCTGTGCCTGGGTAGGCAATCTATGAGCCGTCGAAAGAGGTTACAAACTGAAGGACGTACCGAAGGAAGAGCCTTGCGCTTTTGCTTTTTCTTGATAGGAGCGTCAGGGAATGGCTCAGATAAAAGACCGATGTGAGTCGGGAGTTTATGGCATTGCCCTTGCTGCTTCTTAGTCACCCTTTTACGCGGAGCATGGTGATATTCATTGCGAACTTGGAATGGCTGATAATCGTCATCCCTGGGATTATCGTCGACCGATCCATCGTTGCCATTGTCCCAGAATTCAAGCCACGAAGTCGTGTCTTCGAGCTCTGGTGCCAGGCAGGAGAAGTTGAATTCAGAACTAGGCGGGGTTGAAATCGAGATCGTGCTTGCTGTTGAGGCGGAGGTCGAAGTCGAGGTGGAAAGAGAAGGGGAAGCGTCGAAGTTCTCTAACGAGTTCAACTCCTCCCAGAGGTTGTCAATGAAGTCATCAGGAAGGGTATACGCCCCTTCAAAAAGTGATTCCAGAGCGGAAAGAGGCAGTGGGTCATCTGGAAGAGGTGCGGGCGAAGGTTGCACGATAACGGGCTGGAAGAAGGCTCAGTTGGAGACATGGATCACGAGAAAGATACGCACCCTTGCCTTTTCCTTCTCCAGAAGCTCCTTGAGCACATCCAACTTGGCGTCCATGAACTCGTCATAGCAGGGTTCGTACTTCGTCGTATCTTCGCCGATCTCAAAGATGAAGTCACATGGGGATGGAACAGGGCTCGCGAGCTCATATTTAAACGCGTCGAGTTGCGTTTGCGTTATGACAACAGGCTGAACCTGTGCGGGTTCTTCCCATGTCGGGGGGCCTAATGTCCAAAGCCAGTCGGCGGATGAAGCGAAGGAGTCAAAGAATGTGGTGGTAGAGTCTACACTGGCAGATGAAAGTGCCATCATGAAAGGGTCGTTTGAAATATCTAGAGCAGTATTAGTCTGGAAGCTTGATCAGTCTAATGGGCGGGATGGACGGTAGGGAAGAGACTTACCATTAGGTAGGAGTCCATGTTGGCGCTAGGCCGAGTCGTTAGATTAGAGATCGTGAAATAGGAAACAAGGTTTGAGGAGAAACGCGACTGATCAACAGTCTGTATAAGGTCTGGAGCGGGGAGTGTGCTTGTCCTCGCATGAATGGCAGCTCATTATATGGCGAGTCAGCAAAAGAAAGATAGTTCTCCAAGTCCATAATCGTCTTTGGCTCTTTGCCTTTGAGTTCTTTGAGATGTGTGTGGATGATGTGCACGTGGCCGTTCCCTTTGGTGCCTTTCTTTCGATTTTGCAGGATTGATGCGATGGCTGGGAAAAAGCACACGAGGCGACACGCACGACAGAAAGAAACGTCACCTGATTCACTGATTCCTCATAAGTATGAATAGGCACGTATGGCCCATGATACAATTCGTAGCAGTGATACATGTTACTCTGGTGGTTTCTCACCATGTTTTATACGGTAAGAATTTTCCACTAAAACCCTCATCAGCGAAAACTACTAGTCTCTGGAATGGGTCTAACGTACTCGAATGTAAGCACAACACGGTCGCCCTTCGGGTCAGGCTTCTTCTGAACGTTAACTGTACAGTCTATCATCGACATGATACCGTCACCAAACTAGAGCAAGATAAAGACAGTTGGTACATTATGAGAAGATATGGAGGCAAACCTTCTCATGTATGACGGCCTGGCAATGTTCTTGGTATGAGGAATGTATACGCGTGCGAGCCTTGCAGACATACCTTTATTGCCTGACCATATACGAGAACACTCTACAAGAGGCGTTGAATATTGTAGACAAAATGGCATGTGGGGATCACGAACCTCGTATAGCCGATAGATAACTGGGTCTGTAGGGGGCATAGGTCCCAAACCGCGATTAGGCCACCAGTGCTCTCCCAGACCGGCGAACGATTCCGACGCTGGGATATCCAAAATCTCCGACAACTTCAACAACTCTTCATGACTGAACTTGGCCTGCGCTATCCTTGAAATGTAGAAGGTAAGAAGGAGATAGTTGGGACGAACCTGACCATAGAATCCGGCAGCAACCCAAACTTCGTCCTTGCCCAAAGAATTCGCGATCTGGTCGAACGTGAGGCCTACGAAAAGACTTGAGGGATAATGCAGAAATGGGACAATAATCCAACGGCACCTTTGCGAGCTTTCGCCTCGAAGAGCTTGGAACTGATTGATGGGAGATCGGAGTAGGGAGCAGTGTTGGAGGGTACCGTCTACGACGGTCAGCCGTTGTAGGCAAGCCATAGAGCATTAGGTTTTTCATAACTCACTGCAGTTGCTTCAGGCATGATGAGAAATACACGAGACAGGAAGATAAGAGTGCGAACGGATCTCTGATACAGTTGAGACTCTTATATCCATTTGTTGCCATGTGACGTGTGCTGACATGAAGATTCGAAGAGAGCGGCTATCGGCTTGTCAATATGCTTGAAGGAATTGAAAACGAGAGTGAAAAACGATTGCAATGGCCGAAACCCAACTCGCGGCAGAGAACAGAAATAGAAAATATCGAGTTACGAGTCTTGATCTGATACTGGTTTCCATACATCTTTTGTAGCGTGCATGAGTTCATAGAGTTGGCCAAGCTGTTCTGGAGACATCTATTTGGCATGTAGGTGGGCTGAAAGATAGGCAAGTAGGAGCTAGCTCACCTTCTCAAACACGGTCGGATCCAACTTCTTCCCTGAAAAGCTCTTGGCATCCCCATCCCGAGGCAGGCCATCTAAGTAAACTTTCCACTGTGATAAAAATCCAATAATATGCGCTGGGTTGGTAACTTCTCTATGCCGGCGAAATTCTGTGGAGAGATGACTTTGCATTGAGCGCGGTTTCATTCATTGACGAAACAAGGTGACGGACTGACCAGCTTTAACATAATCATCGCCTAGGCCGCGCATCTCACTCGGTAATAGGCGGTGGGCTCGAAGAAGCCTACGATACAGTCTGAAAGCGGGCGCAGTCTAATATTATGATCGCGTTTGCTGCACAAGTCAGAGAAAAGACATACGGGATGGGAGGCAAAAGCGTTGCGCTCGCCTCTCGTAAGTTCAGAGGCTTCACCGACACCGATTGAGCGAGAAGTATGAGAGAGTGGCGCATAACTTGGGGGCGTCAGACGAGAGTCGGGTGCAAGTCAGTGTGTAGGATTATTTGTCACGCGGTAAAAGTTGGACTTGATCACCGCCAGACTCTACTCACGGACTGTAGCTAAGCACGCTAACAAAATATCAGTATACCGCTACTTCGAGCGCGTTACAAAGATTCAACAATAAAACATATTATGTCTAGTCAAGGCCACGGGGAAAAGCGTAGTAAACTGATTGCTTCAACATAATCTGGATATCCGGAGAACCGCTGATTCTGACCTCAATCTGACCTTCATTAAATCCATTGATCCGCATACATGTTTCGGTTATGTTCGAGTGAATTATACAAACTTAAAAGGAGCCAACTAAGAACTCTGAACGACCAGTAATAACGATCAAGCAATCCCAGTGACGGGTAAGGCCATCGCCCTCCTTCCTGCTGGCGCTAATATATCCTCCGATTTGCCTATTCCAATGAAAGTGGCTTCTCCAGGACCTTTGGGAAAATCAGGAGGAGTCTGGCCCTTCAAGAATGTCTCCCTCTGCCTCTCGATATAACGTTGATTAAGCGGTGTGAGAGGGATAGCAGGGATGTACATGACTAGTCAGGCATGCGTTAAATTCAACTCGGATGTAGCTTCGCCAAAGTAACGTACCTGCAGAGTCCTCGGCACCTGTGTGTTCAACCTCCACAGAATGAATCACATCGGAGTGCCAGAACACGGTATCTCCAGGGTATACTTTGGGCATCGATGTCATTGTTTTCTCGAGTTCGAGATGAGGATGCGATGCGGGCGTCGGCCGAGGGCCATAATAACCACCGTCTTTAGGAAATATGCCTGGGAAATTAGGGCTGGAAATATCTAAGGAAACATGAGAACTTGAGGTATGAAATGGCTTCTACCTTGAGAGACATACCGAATTCCCAGCTCTCGGACTTGAAGAAGTCAGGGGAGTCTAGTGGTACTGTGGGCCGGAAGAAGGGACGTAGAATGATATACGAATTCGACAGGAGAACATCGGGGTAGACTCTAAGAGTTCCTTCCGTTGGTGCGGTCTCGCTATACAGTTCAAAATGTGAGAGTCGTTACTATGTGTGGGACTCGGGTTACCTAGTACCTCATTGCCAGCCATCCCTGGAACGTTCTGAAGACACTCGCCTAATAAAAAAATCAGATGAGATACTTGTAGAGGCACAAGAAAGAAGTCATACCTGGTTGGGACGGTCATATCGTGAGACGGAAGCATCGAGACGTCCTTTCAACTCATACGGGTCATGAGACAGCCAGTTGCCGGACAAGATACTGGAGAAACATTGCCTGAACGTAGGATCTTCCCATCTTTCGATGGTCCCGCCTATTCAACCATTCAACCTCGGAAGAAGGTAGTAAAGAATAAGACCAGTACCGTCAACATGGGGTGGATGTAATCCCCAAGAAATTCCGGGACGCCTTATGCGGAAGCGATCGGCGTAAGTGAGAGGCGTAGAGAGGTCCACGCCTTCAGTTGATACATCATTCGTCTCGGCATGATAGAGATTGTTCAACCAAGCACAAGCCTTGAGAAAGTCAGGGTGGGAACGTGCTTCGACTTGTGGTTTCGTCCAGCTGCAAGCATGTCAGCTTCAGAAAGCAGGTGCGCGGCGAAATACGAAACTAAAGCATGAAGAACTGCTTGTCGTCTTCGGGAAGTCCTAATTAAAGCAAGTATAAGTGACCTCATCCTTGTAGCCAAAGCTCGGATTACACACCAATTACATCGGGGTTGACTTTCACGAATTCCCTCAATTGCTCTCTCCAACCGATGGCTTCCGCGTCGGGGATTACATCTTTGATGACTAGGCTTCCTATTCTCTTGATTCTCTTGATCTCTTCGTCTCCAAGCTTATCCAAATCCGCAAAGTTGACTCGAGGAATGTACTTGAATCGGTAGCGTAAGAACGCTGATGAAAGTATGAGAGCTGTTCAACTTACACCGGGCCCTGCTTTTGCAATATCTGCATTGACTTCATTGAGCTGTGCGATGATCTCGCCCCAAGCACGAGTGGCACGTTCCTGGAAATCGGGATACGAGGCCACAATCTCTCGTTTCAAGTCTGCAAATCGAGGAGGGAGGTCTTCACTCTGAGACATGGCTTGCGATTCGTATTTTAGGAATGTATCTGGCTTTTGTTCATCTTAATAGTCGGATTTATTATAACCCATGCATAGTCCATGCGGGAGCAGGGCGTTCGGCACGGTCCGGGAAGCCGTGGATTATAGTAAGGAGAGCCTTTCTCATGACACATTCAATACGTGGAGTTAGAAGCCCTCAAGGTTTGCTATTGTGGTATAGCCTGAACCAAAATCGTCAGAGAGAACACACCTATGATTCTTGAACCCTCTCACCATGAGAGTAGTAATGAGTAGTAGTACAGAAAGCTGAGAATAGCAAATTCGGAAATTCGGACATGGTTTGCCGAAGGTCAAGAGGTCATGTGTATTGGCGGCACAAGCTCGGCGACAGAATGAGTCCCTAGCAATAGGGGTTCCCCTAATGTTGGTTGGAAGAAATAAAACAATGGAAAGATCTCGAAAGACGGCGTCATTTCTTGCCGCTAATCCTGGCCTCGTTTGGGGATTCAGGGCATACAAATCCAGAGTTAGAAGGCATTCAATTTAGACCGGAAACCAATAAAGGCTGCGTGAGTCTGTACACCTCAGCATTGTAGTACAGCTGGAGAGTGTAAGGTGCCCACGACCATAGTAGATGAAACAAACTTAAAAGGAGCCAACTTTGAAGACCGCCTACAAGTAACGATCAAGCAATCCTGGAGATGGGTAAGGCCATTGCCCTCCTTCCTGAAGGCGCTAATATATCCTCTGATTTGCCGACTCCGATGAAAGCGGCCTCTCCAGGACCTTTGAGGAAATCAGGAGGACTCTGGCCCTTCAGGAACGTCTCCCTCTGCCTTTCGATATAACGTTGATTAAACGGTGTGAGAGGGATAGCAGGGATGTACATGACTAGTCAGGCATGCGTTAAATTCAACTCGGATGTAGCTTCGCCAAAGTAACGTACCTGCAGAGTCCTCGGTACCCGTGTGTTCAACCTCCACAGAATGAATCATGTCAGACGTTGTTTTCTCGAGTTCGAGATGAGGATGCAACTCGGGCGTCGGCCGAGGTCCAGCATAACCACCATCTTGAGGATACATGCCTGGGAAATTAGGGCTGGAAATATCTAAGGAAATATGAAAACTTGAGGCGTAAAATGGCTTCCGTGCCGAGAGACATACCGAATTCCCAGCTCTGGGACTTGAGAAAGTCAGGGGAGTCTAGTGGTACTGTGGGCCGGAAGAAGGGACGTAGAATGATATACGAATTCGACAGGAGAACATCGGGGTAGACTCTAAGAGTTCCTTCCGTTGGTGCGGTCTCGCTATATGATCGAAAATGTGAGAGTCGTTACTGTGTCTGGGACTAGGGTTACCTACCTCATTGCCAGCCATCCTTGGAACGTTCTAAAGACACTCCCCTAATAATAATAAAAATCAGAAGTGAGATATTTGTAGCGCCACAAGAAGTCATACCTAGTTAGGACGGTCATATCGTAAGACGGAAGCATCGAGACGTCCTTTCAATTCATACAGGTCATGAGACAGCCAGTTGCCGGACAAGATACTGGAGAAATATTGTCTGAGCGTAGGATCTTCCCATCTTTCGATGGCTCCGCCTATTCAATCAGTTAACCTCGGAAGAAGGTAGTCAAGAACAAGACCAATACGTCAATATGGGGCGGATGTAATCCCCAAGAAATTCCGGGGCGCCTTATGCGGAAACGATCGGCGTAAGTGAGAGGCGTAGAGAGGTCCACGCCCAGACTGAGAATACATTTGCCGACGGTCCACAAGTCATGTGTATCGTCACAAGCTCAAGGAATCCCTGATCGCCGCTTTGGAGATACATCTAAGAATACATCTCTCAATAGCAGTAATTCGAGATATGAAGACTCACCCTGTAAAAAAGTAGGACGAAAGAATATATGTTCCGATCTGTAATATCTCCAACGTCAGCAACCCAACATATCCTATCCTTTCTGGCCACGTCTTGAGGGAACGACTCTACAAAATGGGAGACTAGTATTCAGACGGACAGAGGAATAGGAAGAAAGCCCATGTGGGGGATTATAGATTAATTCTAGCATAGTATCCGCAAAAATGGAGCAGAAGCAAAAGCAAAAAAGAGGATGAGGTCACGATGAAACCCTAACTCGACACATTTGAAGTGCATGTTATTCCGCAGCCTCATCTTCCAACTCTTCTTCATCTTCCCCAACGGTCGCTTCTTGATACTGGAATCATAGACATAATCAGTTAATAGATGGCGAGATTAAGTGAAGAGTAACTTCATGCTTGCCTGCTGATATTCAGCGATGAGATCCTGAGTGTTGCTCTCAGCTTCGCTGAACTCCATGACATCCATGCCTTCTCCAGTGTACCTGCACGGCAAGTGTCAGAAGATAGTGATAGCCTAGTTCATGAGCGTACCAGTGCAAGAACGCCTTGCGCTTGAACATTTGAGCGAACTAAAGGGAGATTTTAGAATGTGTCGATGACAGGCTTCTGCGATATAGTATCGTACCGTATCTGCAGTCCGCTTGAAGACTTCCTGAATAGCCGTTGAGTTAGAAAGGCCAGTCGCCGACTAAAAAAGAACATGATCCCATGTCACTTCACGTTATGCACCAAAGGGACGATTCACCCACCTGGGTCTGGCCGACAGGAGGAACAGACACCAACGACACAGACACATTGTCGGGTATCCATCTACGAACAAGAGCATAACATAATCAAACCTGGATATTGTCATCCAACGTTCCGAAACTTACTCTACAAACTGGGCCGAGTTCTTCACTTGCAAGTCATGGACGGAAACCTATCGCGATTGCGCGAAACAGCTTCGTCAGGATCGCCTTGAGGCCACACTAGGGGAGGCCACCTACTTCTGCCTGCGGGAGAATGAATGTCATCGGGGTCTACAATCGAGAAGATGCCACTTACTTCTCGAGAGGAGATCTTTCCGCGGAAGATCGTCGCGGCAGTCAAGTAACGGCTGGGCGTCATCTGAGAACGATCCTTGAAGCAACTGAAGATGGACCTACCCATGGGCCGGGTTACAGGCAACAAGAAGGTTCTTGCGGTCGAAGAGACTGATAGAAAGGTCAGCTTCTTGTTTACTTCAGATGTTCTATCACGTACGCCTTCGTCAGCTCAGGGATCGAGCTGCTCTGGAAAGACCTTGACTTTGGGTTGTAGAACGGAGCATAGCTTGGCATGAGGAAGTGCAGCTTAAATTTGGATTAGCTGAAGGGGTATCAGGAACGGTCGTGCGCGAACATACGCGAGGGAAAGGGATAAGATTCATTCCCAGTTTTCTCAAATCACTGATTGAAAATTGGTCAAGAACTTCCATCCTATCACTGAATGGATGGCATACCCGTTCAACTGGCCTGGGAACCGCAAACTCGTGCTAACTCCACACATCACTCGCGCGATGAGCTTCAGGAGATCAGGAAAACGTAGATCAACGGACAATCATGAAACCTACATCATTCAAGTTCTCAAATGTAGGGCTGGGGATCTTGAGGGTCGATGTGCTGATGTCGTACCTAGATAAGACTTGCTTAATTAGCCATCCCGGAGGCATCAAAACGGAGGCTTACAGTGCTTCGTTATCAATACAAATGGTGAGATCGCCATTGTCGACAAGTTGATGTAACGATAGCATGGCGTTATAAGGCTACTCGCAAAATTAGTGAGCGAAAATCTGGATAGGTCGAGACGAGGACTTGCCTCAACGATCGTTTCGGACACCTTATGTGGCGGATATCATTATCTTATCGACGAAATGATTGAAGATATGGCGTACCTTTGGAGAAGGGATGATCGAAAAAGTGGCAAGCATCCGGTCAGGAAATTCCTTGGAAGGAACAAATGAGCGTCACGGCGAAGGATTGAATAGAATAGGATCACCTCGCGAATCTTGGAAAGGAGTAGACTTCCTAAACCAGCACCCGTGCCACCGCCGAGGGAGTGGAGAATCTGGAAACCCTGTAAAGCATCACAGGGCTCCGCTTGTTTCCGCACAACATCCTACAAGACGCAATCAGCCAATTCAAGACCGGGTTGATTGGGACATACCAAAATAGAGTCAATGAGTTCAGCGCCTGTTATCGGAAGTTCCATCATTAATCAGGCCAGCAAGTATAATGACACATACCCTCAGTGTAGACTGAACATAGATATGAGTCGAATTCAAACAATTTTACATGGTTCAGTGCACTCACATCCCTTGGCCCAATTGTTTCCAGCACCTGATTCTCCATGCACAAAGGTGTCTGGGCGGAACAAATTACCTAGGGAACTTCCCCGAAGCTAAAACAGAATCACAAAGAAGAAACGGCAAGCAAAAAATTGTACATACACGGTTGCAGACACCAGCCTCGAGATCGATTTGAATACTCCTCGGGACGTACTTGTTTCCATTCGCCCCGTCAACCTCAGTGAAGTACACGCCAGCCTGTCAGCACACGATGAGACCTCAGTTAACATCTCGTTCGTCGCTCGTGCATACCCGTGTCAACTGCTGAGGATCTGATCCTTTGTACATCTGTCAGGCCACCAACACGTCAGTCCCTCATGACGAATAGAAGCAAATGTTGACGTACACCCTGCTCATCCAGCCCATGCTCTGCTAAGAGCATCTTCCAGAACGTCTCTCCGACCTAGGCTGCTTTTCAGAAAATTCGTAGCACGACGATCGATGGTTGGTTCCGTGGCAAAGGACACATACTTGGTTTCCGGCCTGGCCGACCTGAGGAATAGAGCTGTATGTTAGGCCTACTCCTTCGCAGATAAACACTGGACTGACTTGAACATTGACGATTTCACGAGAGGATTGCATAGGACGTGTGGGAGGAGAGGACAAGGGCAATGACTGAGACCCCGCGCCCGAAGATGAAATTATTTATAAATAAAACTAATTATTGATGGCGCTAATCCATTTGAGGCGGGGTCTCGGCCTTCTTTTCCTCCGTCCTTCGCAGATAAACGGGGCCTTAGCTTGCGATAATATCATAAATACAGCTACAACGAAAGGCGGCCATTTTCCTTTATAAAGTTGGATTGCCTTTCGAGGTTCGAGGATATTGGGGCTACTCGCAAATTGCCTCCGTTGACCCTGACAGTATGCATTGACGTAACCCCTAGCTAGAGCAACCCCCATAGTTCAAACGTTCAAGCTCAAAACCTCGCTTGTCAGGTCACCTACCAATCCCACTTGTTATGGCTCTTTAACGGAAAAAGATCGTCTTCAATGACATCAATTGGTTGCTCGACGAAGATGAATCACTAGCGGTTCAAAATATAGCGTCATTCACTACTTATTGACAGTCAATTGCACAACCATTCAGTGCATTACAAGCAAAGTATGCCATCCGGGTACAGTCCGATTGTCTCAAAAGAAACACTTCATATCTCATTAGCAACCATGCCCCAGAACATGCGTGCTTTCCTGCACCAATCGTCCCTTCACCGCTTCCAGCACACTCTCCCGCTCGCTTAGAACAACATGGTGTCCGTCAATTCTGGCATCGAAGCCACCAAAGAGCTTCATTTTGGACCTAAAGTACATGTCAGACGAAGAAACGGTAAGGAGATCAAGATGAAAACAACGGACGTCATATGGTCTTTCACCTGTATAATCATCGAGTGAGTCTTGAGTCGAAGCGATCGACGAGGAGGGCATGAAACTTACGAAGTCAAGGATTTTGCTATAACGCGCAGCTTGCTCTAACAACGAAGAACCGACCCATCATCACAAACTTGCTTATAGATATGAATCACGTACCATCAGCGCCTGCGATCCAGTCCTTCATTGTACAGTCCTTCCACCGTGCCACAGCCTTCTCATACTGTTCCGCATGTTCCTCCATATGTGCGTTCACATCGCGTCCTAAGAGCTTGTCCAGACCGAGCGGGCCGTCATTCGCGATGTGCCCGGCGTCAGGATGTGGATAGAAGTGCTGTTCACGATACTTGTTTCCGGCTGTTGGACTTGAGGGTTCGTTGTGAAGCTCATAGGGCAAGTGCATGTCGGGGGTGTGGCTACAATGGCGGGACTGTACAGAGACGCTTCCTGGGCTGGAGACATGGGACGTGACAGATTTCTCGCGCTGATACCCATCCTAATCCACGACAAACACAGTGAGCAGACAACGAAGTACTTCAGAGACAAGGAAATGCACGTCTTGGTTCCTGTATCGCTTGTAGCCGTTTGAATCATCTAGGTGCTCCGAGTCAATATCGCTATCAGTGCGAGAACGTTTGAGGAGAGCAGTTTGTGTCCTGTCCAAGGCTGCCAATACTATTGAATCATCTTCAGGAACTGGTGGGCCACGCGTTCCATCAGGATTGAGCAACACACGCTGAGGACCGGTCTGTCCCGATGCCGAGAGATTGAGAGTAAAAGGCGGAGGCAATTCCGACTCTGATGTGATGAAGTTACGCGAACCTTTGGCACAAAAGGAATCCGGAGGGCTAGGAAGTTGATTTTTCTGAACAGCGTGAGGGTTAGAAAACGAGAATCCGAGGGAATTGTTTGATATATGCGCTTCGTTCTTGGGCTTGTGTTGGGTATCGTTTATGGGCGGTTGTACTGGCAGATCTGGCATTCGGAATTTGGGCTGAGACGTGTTGATCGTGAAAACGCCGGAAGCTAAGTTGTTTGAAAGGATCGGAGAGGACGGACGAGGGGCTAGGCGAGGAACTGGTGCGATGATATTGCATGAATTGCTGCGGCCCGTTTCTTGAAATGATACTGAACGCGGATCGACTGTTCCAGGCCGTGTAGAGGGCTTCTCGGGAAGATGGAAAGGCCGTCTGGTGGATTGTTGCTGCAGAGGATTCTTTCGCTTGATTAACGATCCTGTATTAAGCGGCCTATTTTCGCTATTTTTCGGAACAGAGGTTTCGACGTGAGGAGCAATATCGACCGTGGATGAAGATTTGTTAGCAGCGACGTTCAGTGGGCTAGACGGATCGACCAAGAACTGAGGATCAGCAGCCTTCTGAGCATCCTGATGGTGATTCAAACGAGATGGAGGACGAGAGACAGGCATAAAAGGAGTTCGCGCGCTCATCGCGGGCGAAGTCGTGGTAGGAAGCAAGAGGTATGTACAGGCTGAGGAAATTATATATGAAGGATCCGGGGATACCGGGCCGGCATATAGAGAGGATCGACAGGTCGACGAAAATCTCCACACAGGATCGAAGAAAAAGAAGTCAACGGAAAGCAATGCTGCATGGAGAAATATATATGTCAGGTACATGAAGATCGAGAATCTAAGATTTTGTCGCTAAAATCAACGTAAATCCTGGAGCTTCTTATTTTCTAGCTTCTTGACCAGGTACCATAGCATCTACAAGGTACGTGGCGTAGTGTCGTTCATGATCAGTTGATATATATGTAATGCACCGTCTAAATTTGATGTGGCGGGATCGTGGCCATGGGCCTCACAACAATATAGACGGAGCACCATTGCGCATTATTTCAAGTCAACGTCTCTTTTAACTGTAACGCAACAACACTTGAATTCAAATTTCAAATTTCGTAACCATTGAGCATGTCAACAACAGTTCAACATTTATGTAGTCAATGCTAACGGACATCGACAAGGCGTAATAAATACATGAATCTAAACATAATGCAGGGTCAACATGAGGTTCGAAGACACAAGAGACGACTGAAGAGTCAGAAGCAAGTAATACAATCAAGGCCGAAGCTCAGCAACAGCTTCTAGTTGATATTATTTTGAAAAAGTTTCATCGTAATGGAAAAGATAGTGAAAAATAACTGGCAAAGATGCTTACCATGTAGGGACGCAAGCGATAGACAGCCTACAAGGAAATTGTGGGTCAGTAAAGGAAGATCAAATGCGAACGCATAACGGAGAAAAGATCAGATTGGGTTGCCCGAAGTTTTGAGCTGTGGCGGGCCTTTTCGGCAGCGATGATACGAAGACCGTCGTGATAAAACATCATGTAAAGGAAGACGATGGTATCGTCGTACTCACCGTTGAGGGTTGACTACTTCACGTGTCATGCATACTGAACACCACCATCGCCGTCGAAATTACGTAGAGAATCTGAGAAAGAAACGATGAATGAGTAAATAATCTCAATGGCAACGGAAAAAAGATATCAGAATATTTCGAAAAATACAGCCGTGGAATTGTCGTCAGCGCCGTCAAGCTCAGGCGGTAATTCCTTATGTATCATCATATAAAAGCGAGATCGAGATGCTCACCATTCGTACGGAAGCGTGATTGGTTTGGGACGCATATAGCCACGGTGCAATGTCGGAGCATCAAATCTGAGAAAAGGCTCAATGAGTATGACGTTCAACAAGAACGGGAAGGAGGATAAAGGTCAGTGGATTGACAGATATCATTAAAGCATCGAGCCATTGGCTCTCATATACTCTAGTTTGAATGATTTGAATTCATCTCGATGAAGGGGAATGGGAATTGTGGAGGGAGACAAAAAGGAAAACTGAACTCACAATTTTATAGTACGAACATCAAATCCCTCTTTCAGGTCAGCGTCCGTATGGTTGTGATGTCCATCAGAAGATCTGAAAAGAGGAGAGAAATTAGCAAAGCAGTTAAAGAGAAGGGACTTGAGAGTGGAAGACCGATCAGTGTAACTATGACAAAAAAAAAAACACATCGTGCCAATGTCTAGGTATGACGGTAGACACTCGAGGGTAAATTGGAAAGTTATCATCCCTTCGAAGACCTATAAAACCCACAAAGAAACAGATGACTCACTTCCTTACAAGCCTACGAGCTTGCTGAGCGAAACGGGTTGCGAGAGCATATCGGTGGAATAAGCGCGTAAAATTTTCGATGTTTTGATGAAGCGTGTTTAGGGCAGGTAGGTCACGTGAAATTTGCACGCCAGCTTGAGGCGTAGCGCGGCAGCTACTAGAATTTAACTTAAATCGTAAAGCTGAAGTCAACTTGAATGCCACGAGCTCTCAGCTGATTACAGATTGACTGTTCTAACGAGATATCTGACTCGAACGGATCAGGGTGTACCGCACTCAATCAAGTGGTGTCCTGGTTCAAGTTATCATTTGCTCTTCCGGATCCAGGGTTAATACTTAGGATCCAAATTCTGCTGTCGACTTCTCCACAGGCCTATCATACGGTAACATTGTATACTATAGCCCTCTCAAA
This sequence comes from Tephrocybe sp. 10521TJB, assembly GCA_018221635.1. NCBI lineage: Eukaryota > Fungi > Basidiomycota > Agaricomycetes > Agaricales > Lyophyllaceae > Tephrocybe > Tephrocybe sp. 10521TJB. The sequence goes on along the minus strand of JABAJS010000040.1, from coordinate 43,635 downwards.
CTCTCTATACGCCCACTCTTGTTGCCATTGCCCGTGGGCTCGACCGCGTTTCCTATTGTGTAAGTACGTGAAATGCGTATATCGTGTTGTCCCTTGGGATTGTAACCTGTCGGTCCGACGACTCTCTTGAAAGGCTCTCCCTTATCTCGAGCCGCTAACAGATAGTTAATTTCCCCCGTTTGCTAATATGCTTGTGGACTGCACTACCTTGGGCGGCCTTCAGCTGAATTTCCTTCGTCAGGTTTCATCATTGAAATTGACACGGACCAGCTTGCCGGTATACGTGTATGGCCTGGAGCGGTTTGCAATCCAGTTAAGCTTGTCAATATGCCAGTGCCGAACCCTCATTTCGGTCACATTCAAGGTACAGCCAGCTACCCGGTTATCTTTCCCCATAATGGATGCGGTTCAATGAGATTGTAAGTGAGATTGACGTGAGTGTGAGCGCTTATCTCGTTACTCTGTTTTCGGAACCCACTAATGTGTTTTCGGGGGATTATAGGCCCAAATACAATCCAAATTTAGCTACCTTGCTATACCGATGATTGCCCACACTCACTGCTCTAGACAGCTCTGAGTACCGACCCCGCATTGACTATCTTGTCAGCCTTGGAAATTTTTGATGATGTTTCATACTCGTTGACTCTGGGCATGTGTATGTCCGATATTTTGTCTATACCACCCATGTGGTCCATGGCTGCTGAATCGGTTCAAATATAGGACTACCTGCCCACACCTGAGGTCCTGGCAGTTGCGGTAAGGTCCATGGCTGAAGCGGACCATCAATAATTTTACGGCTGCATCTGACACCTTCTGTAAGTATATAAGACCGACGGTGTCAGCTCAAGTGATTTCACAGGCAACCCCGCACCTCGATCGCACCCTCTCAAAACTTCAGCCTCTAATTACAGCCATATGCATGTCGGTGCTCCTGCTCCACACATCCGCCGTCTGTCTCTCCCTGTCACGGATGAATAGCCAAAGGCGCGCACCTTACATTAGCGCCGACTTTTGGCCTTCGACACCAAAGAATCAGAAGGCATGCTTGCACTTAAACTTGGTTATCTGGTGTCCACGTATGCTTGATGAACTCTGTTCTTTTCTTGTCACTGGAAATTCCGCTACCGTTCTAGCGCAACTCTCGCAATATGGGCTCTCCAAGTACTTCACCAACCTTTCCCTTTCTCACCCATGACCCGGCAAATACCTGCGAATTTTTTTTTTATTTTTTTATTTTTTTATGTGGTTTTATTGTCCTCTGAGGCCGAGCCTTATGGGGGACCTAGCTATTCTACGTACAGGCCCCAATGCCTTCTGATCTGACGGCGTCCCCTCTTGCACCCTTGGCGACTTCCCCCTGAGGCCCGGCACGGAAACGCCGTTTTTTGGGGCACGCCGCGTATGTCAGTCAGTTGTTGTGTACTCCCTCGCCCAATACCTGCGAATTTTTTTCAGGTCTGAGAAGAAATATTGAATACTGCCAAATAAACGGTATTACATGAACGACATCTATCTCAGAAACTCAGACTCAAACGATTTCTTGTCTTCTGCCTTCCTGCCGGACGCAACGCTTGCTAAGATTGGACTCCTGACTCTTACTGGTCCAGTGATTCCCATTGTCATCGGCGGTCAAAAGCTCATAGCTTGGTATCCCCAGGCGTTCCTACCCCGGCCGCTGCTCGAATTAGGCCACGATCTTGCACAGATAGTAAGCTTCTGTGTCACAATGTATCAACGACTTCTTCTCGTCCTTTGTACGGCCCATCACTGTTGGCGCCAATACAAAGAAATGCGTTTTCGCAAGATGTATTTTTGGGTAAGGACACCAAAATTTCGCAACATGTGACAGGAAACTCATGGCACCGTGTTCTACATGGGAATCGGACGCCTTCCCATAGATCCGCGATGGAACGAGTTCTCATAACCATGATAACAATGCAGGCGCACAGATGCCGCAAATGAAGCGTGCCAATCACAGTCCGAATAATTATGGTCGCTGTGCCGCTCAAGGACGATATATTGTGACCAAACTGCGTATTGAAAATAACAAAAAAAAACACCATGAGTGGCTATTAATAGATATCCTCATGACGGCCCGATGACAGTGGACTTTGTCTTGGAGAGGCGATTGATGACGTCAAGTGGAAGCCCGAGGTGATCCTGGACTAGTTTCGGCGGAGTCAAAGCGAGCCACTGCGTCCCCTCTCAGACATTTGAAGTTATAAGGTAGATAATTCAACTCCTTACCTGGGCCAAACTGACGTCTTGGAATTTGTCTGTGATTGCCAGATTATAGGTTAATAGGATACTGCCACAAACGGAGCCTGGATCATCACCTGTGTTGAAAATTTCCAAGTATTTCAAGGTAGTATTTCCTGTGTTTTCGACATAATGCCCTATTCATCGCGTTCAAAGAAGCTTCAAATGACACAAGGAGCAACGATTTACCGTATGTAGCTGGAACATAACCTTGGTTGACATAGTGAATTAACACGCCGGTCACAATCGATGAAATAATAGCCGTCTTACCGATATCACCGGGCTGAGCATGGTTGTGAGTGAACAGTGTTACACAAACGGAATATGACAACTCACCTGATAATCGTATGTCCTAGAGTTTGATTGCGCGGCGAAGATGCTCACACGAGCTGTTCCCTCACTAGGGAAGGTTAGATGGATGGACCCAAATGCCGCATAACGAGAAGCTTACAGGAAGAGACTCCATTCATCTTGAGTAGGGTGCCACTGTAAGTTGTGATTGGTTAGTTAATATGCTAAGATCGAAACAGATGGTGCTTACATGAAGCTCCCTGTCCGCAGGTGCCCATCAATAGTGCTCCAGCATCGATAGTAAGAAACCTACCTAATTGCACCGGGCTCAACAGTGACCTCTTGAAGTGAGTCGTCAGGAAAATCTGAGAAAAGCTCATTATTGCGTACCCGCTGCAGCGATCGTTTGAGAAACAGCAAAGGTCGAGGTATCTACAACCTTAACGGTACCGCCCGAGAGTTGAGTGGGCGTGACCTTGGAAAAAGCAAACGAGAATGGATTAGGAACAGCTCCCTGTGGGCTGACCACTCCAGCGCTATCGGGTTCAGGAAGTCCTACGAAAGGTCAACAAGGGAATCTAAAGGCCCAGAAGGACAACCCACCCGCAGGGAAGATATAAAGCTCCTCGGCAGGGATGTGGTCGAAAGCGGAGGCATTTCTGCAGAAAATAGTCAAGAGGCTTGTATTGCATTGAGATACCGAGTTCGTACGCCTGAAAGTTTTTCTCCAGTACTGTCCATATCATCGAATGTAAGTCTTTTGAAGGTTGAAAATATGCATGGTCTTACCTTCGACTGGAACATGCGCGAGCCAATCAGTCACCTAAATCCAGATGAGCACCCAAGATCCAAAGCGCAAACCCAAACAAACCAAAAACGTCGAGTCTTCGCTGAAGTCGCCGGAATCGAAGACCTAGTAGCCGTTTACCAGTCAGTGCACAATTCAAAGCAAAGAAACAATTTGCGCACCAGAATGAATTCTGACCCATCCGGGTCGTCGTTGGTAGCTTGAAGAGAATGGGGGATACCAGGAGGGAAATACCAGAGATCGCCAGGGCCCTATAGGAATGTCAACACCGATACAGCACGCAATCATGAGATGAGCTTACAACAGTTGAAATGTAGTTTCGTCCGTCTGCGTCAACAGATGTGATCTGGGTATTCCCCTTCCCATCTTACGTGTGAACAAACTGGAGACGGAGTGGGTTCGCGATAACAGCTCTCACCTTGAGAACATATGCCCACTATAGGTCGTCAGTAATTTTAGATGAGAACGGGCCACATCAAGTACTCACTTCAGAGGTACTATGCCAATGAAGTTCTCTATTTGGGCGTTGGTTTCAAAAAGAAATTGCTATCTCATCATTCACTCACCTGACTGCACCGGGTTCTAATCTCATATTGACACCAGCCATCGCTGCACGACGTTTGGTAAGCAGATTTAAGCAAGCTAAAACAACACGGTGACGTACCAGTGGCGATTGGCATCTGGTCAACTAAAATATCTTCAGAAGAATCCACTTAAAACAGCTAACAGTCGACAACTTTACCGTTCTGATTTCTTGCCCACCCGCCATTCTGAAGTCTGTTGTGACTAAGGGTAAACGGCCACTTGGCGTTGGGACTGTGTCGTGGTTGAGTATGTATCACAAGATTATTGTCGATCATAACTAACACACTACCATGGTCAGTTGTGGGGGGAGCAACCAGGTCCGGATTCTGCTTGACAACTTGTACGTTGGTGGGTCCAAGGATAGAAGCTCCAAGTGCGCCCCGGATTGGCTGGGGATCACCGGGAGTATCTTCGTCCCACAAAGGCTCGTTAGGATTAAGGGAGATAAAGGGTCCTGTGACTGCCGGATCGTATGGGTTAACTGAGTCAGTAGAGCTGGGAACGATGACGGTCGAGCTGGCGGATGTTGAGCTAGACTCAGCGGCAGTACTAACTGAGGTATTCGAGGATACGGCCGGGGCTGCGATGGCGAGTCTGGTGAGGAGGAGGATGCAAGTACAAGAAAGCCTAATCATGTTAGTCCTTGAGCTGTCGAGGTTGAATCCTAGAGTTCGAGCTTTTTAAAGGCTTTGGACTCTGCGTGCTTCCCACAAGCGACGTCTATCAAGGGTAGACTCTGTGTATGGACGTACGTTTGTCACAAGGTTAGTACGGGAGAATAAGGAGCAAATATCACACACCCGAGAAACGACGTAAGGCGAAAAATGACAGCATTTGCGGGAATGGTCGGGAACTCGCAGCGAACCACACTGAGCCTTAGCTTCTCGGTTCATTTCGTCGGTCGCAAGAGCACGAACCACAAGGGTAAGTAAGTGGTATTAGACACCCTGTACAATTACCATATCAGCTCAATATCCGCTTGACATCAGATCAGATTCAAAGAATGTCGCCGGCTGGAGTCGCAGCTTGAGAGGGGGGAGGAGCATACAAGGCACTAAATATATCAGCCGATCTCATAAGCGCTCTAAAAATAATTATTTAAACGCACCAACAACTTGAAGGTGGACTGCAAAATCGAGAAAGGAACCCAATGACATTCGCGGGTAGTTCCCCAGCGCTATGTAATAATGACTCGCTCTGGAAAGTGGCCTGGCGCTCAAGTACGTCTGAATCTCATACTTACAGCTAGTCCTTATGCCGAGGTGGCTTGCAGTTTTCTGGCGGCTCGTATCCCAATTTGTAGATGTCGACGCGAATAGAGCATATTCGGTTCCCTCCCGAGCTCATAAGCGCTGGACAATGTATTGTACTAGCCGGCAAATAGTGCATGGAATGGCATGTCCCTTACATTTCGCTGATGCGGCCTATTCCATACTCTCCTGCGTGAGTTAATTTCCTATTGCAGGGACAAGGAACTCTGGTACACACCTAGAAAGGTAATGGAAAATGAATCAGTAAATCAATATTGATGCAGCCGAGGAATCACCCCCGCATTCGTCATTGTCAGCGTGGACTTATACGTGGACTATAACAGTCCAGTTCTGCCGGGCAATTATTGCCGAGTTCTTGGAACGGCGGAGCCACGCGATACTCGAGATCGTATGACACAGGTAAGTAGATAAAAATAAGACATGCCACAAATAGTGATTTCTTATTCAACCTGCAGATCTCAGCAAGAATGGTTGCGTATACGTGCTTCATACAGAGGTGCGCTCAAGGACGGTGATGGTTCAGCACGACCATACGTGAACATGCCCACCACTCTCGAGTATCTGAATTGTCTGACCGACTTCAGCAAACCAACTGAAGCCTTTTCGATAACTTCCTCGACCGTTTACGATCGGATATTTAGCGCTCCTGATAGATGATTTGTATGGCAGGCCGTGCACATGTAAGTGGAGGTGGTTGACAGAATTATATGGCGGAATATGAAAGCCCAGTCTGAGTGCGAAGTCAGATAAACCACTTTAGGGATGTCCAAACCGGCCACTGTTACCTGCGCATGATTGGCGGCACCTCACGGTCGTCAAGAAGTTTATGGCCGATCTCACTCATGCTTCTCACTGGAAGGAGAATGGTTCAATTCAGCAGTGTCCCATCCTACCAAGAAACATACCTGTTGTCAGGTCAGGTTTTCGTAGCTCTTTAACCGATGCTGTACATAGTCATCTGATGATTGTCCTACATTTTTTAAGTTGGTGGGACAAACAAATATGGCGTTTGGGGATGACCTGAAAATGGTACTTGGCAGCAGGGCGGTGATCCTCGAAAGCTATGAATTCATTGTCCTAGTAAAAACTGTTAAAATTCTTGCGATGTATCGGGTTTTGATGGACAATGTACCTCCCATACCACCTTGAATCCATTCTCTAGGGAAACATGACAGAAAATACATGTTTCTGATAGGTCAGATCTTGTGTGTGTTGGAAGCAGATAATCAGAAGTATTTGCTGACTTGGATCCGGAAAAAGAGAAGCAAGAAATCAGAAATTCAAACATCACAATATTTTGTCCTATGATGACTCGTTTAGTAGAAGATGTCTTCCAGGATCTATGGTATAAGCGGCACAACCGATTCAATGCCAATCTATACCAGCGGCAATAAGGAGCAGTTGGGGGAAGAACAAGAAGTAAGTTAAATTGTCTGAAATTCTGGCAGCAACCGTGACATGCCAACTCGTTGTCACACTCGTTCTGTCACAACCATTGACCATTGTCGGCGGGTGACCTCAACGGATATCCTGATCCTCTCCTCCCACAAGTTTTGCTGGCCTCAAACACCCTTTCTACTCGAACTTGCTGCTAGACGTTTATGCTCTTGCTCAGACGGACTAACCTTCAGTTACTGTCTGTAGGAAAATGACGACATCGACGAGTCTCTGTTCTCACATCACGACAATTCTAGAGGAAGGCGATTCCGGCCAGAAAATTCTGAATAAATACACTTCCGTTGTTAATTGGAGTGTGAATCGATATCAGAGCGTCAGAGGATCAGCTAAACGGCGGAAGGTAAGTAAGCATTCACAGCTTCAGGTATGTGGAACTGACCGAGCTTAGGTATCAGCGCCTTCCTGCGGAACATGTGATCTTACTCTTGCTAGGCCACTCGCGTGTCTTCACTGTTCTTATACGGGCTGTTGGGTAGACGGACATGCAGTCCGTCACCTAAGAGAAAAGGAACATGATTTCTGTAAGTTACATTTGATATATTTGAATGAAGATACCAATGAGAGACTTTATAGGTGTTGATCCAAATACAGGGGCTATTTTTTGTAATCAATGCAACGACTTTATCTACGATTTCACTTTGAACAAACTATTTTCGTCAACGCGCATTCTTGCTGAGGAAAAATATGGCGGGTTTAAAGGTGAGATCTGTTCAAAACCCTTCTTCGGAAAAGCTTATCAATATTGTTCAGTGAACTTGACGAAGATTCTACCGAGAGAGGTTTTCAAGTCTTGGGTCCCGAACGAGAAGGACACAGCTGCCCTCGACGGTGCCGTGGCAATCCCTTGTCAAAGTAATTGTTTGACCCCACTTGATCTATTTTGGATGAACTCTGAGCACAATTCTGGCAGGAAGACGAGGACTCCTAAATCTAGGGCAAACATGTTTTTTAAATGTTGTCCTTCAATGTTTTGTCCATAACCCGCTGCTTCGGCAATACTATCTTGGGGACAAGCACAACGGAAAACAATGTAAATATGAAAATTGCACTTCCTGCGAGATGGACAAACTATTTACGGAGGTTAGTGCATTTTAAACGAGGGTCATCGTTAGTTTAGTTCGATCGCAGATATATTCCGAAGATTCCACGCCCTACGGACCAGTGTCATTTCTCGCTACCACATGGCGTGCCAGTCCCGATATAGCTGGTTATGCACAGCAGGACGCACACGAATTTTTCATTGACGCTCTCAATGAGATCCACCTGAACTCTCGCGGTTCCACGAACGTACATTGCAACTGCATCATCCATTCTACATTCGCGGGGCAGCTGCAAAGCGATGTCAAGTGTGAGCGGTGCGGCAATGTCACTAGCACCGTCGATCCTATGCTCGACATAAGCCTTGATCTCCGAGGAAAGGGGGGCGAAGGAAATTCGGGCGAACCCACGCTCGCTAGTTGTCTGAGAAGGTTTGAATTTCTGTTCTTCTCTCAGGGTGTTATGAATCCTCTTCACTTCATAGGTTTACGCAACCTGAAAAACTAGGCGCTAAATACACATGCAAGAGCGAGAAATGTTCGAAAGCTCCCCAAGTACGTTGTGTCTCTTTGGAGCGATTCTGTGGCTGATTGTTAGTACGCTTTGCCCAACTGCGTAGGAAGCCAATAAACGGCTCACCTTTCGTAAGCTGCCTCCGGTGTTATGTTTCCAATTCAAAGTGAATTACTTATTTGATTCGCCTTCGGCGGGCATCTGATCATGTCTGTCGCTTGTGTAGCGCTTTGAACACAAAACTGCTGACAAGACATCGGCCCGCAAGATCGATACCCCGATCCGCTTTCCCGCGTACTTGTCAATGGCGCCTTACACCGCTCTAGCTTTAGAGGATCCCGCGAAGGCAGCAGGTGGCATGTGAGCTCTCAGTCTTCTGCCGAATGATTACAAGGACTGACCATCATGTCAGGCTCCCAGGACCAGTGGGCATGTTCGACTATGATCTCTTTGCGGTCGTTAACCATGAGGGAAAAATGGACAACGGCCACTACACCAACTTCGCCCGCTATCAGGATGAAGTACGGCATTCTCGCGTCCTTTCATACCTGTGTGAACTAACTAATCATTATTTTTTCTCGCACGCAAAGTGGTGTCGCTTCGATGACGACAAGTGATTATCCCAATCCTCCCGTCTATTGTCCAAACACTAATTATAGCCACAGAGTTACCCTCTCCAGTCTCGGAGCCTGTCTAAACTCCCCGGCTTACATGTGTTTCTATGTCAAGCGCCACTTAGATTACAAGATCGAAATGAGGCCTTCATATGTATTAGCGCGGGAGACAGAAGCTGTTCGGGAAAAAGAGAAGGAGAAGGAAAAAGAGGCAGCACGGATGAAAGAAGTTGAAGACGCTTTGTTGGCAACAGTCTGATTATGTTTTTGGCAGCAACATGTGCACGTTTGTGTATAAGGATCTTGTTATACCCATGTAACCTGAAATAGAGCAGATCTATGTATGTACCTGTGCAGTCATACCAGCAATCTTGAGATCCTATCTACAAGTGGAGCAAGGACACCCACTCGTAGCGTCCCAGATATTTATCCGTTGAGGATACCCGGCCTGCCTTCCCAAAATTCGTCTTTGATGATGTCGCAGTGGAGCACGGCAACTCTCGTTTTAGGCTTTGGCTCTCGTTTTGGCTTTCTCTTTTGCTGTTCAAGCGACGTGGGGACGGGCGAGTCACTCTGTGGCTCTCCTACCCCGTCACGCACAGTAGACTCCGTAGTCGCGGCGGATTCTGGAATCTACCGGGGTTGGTCAGGTGAACGCGTTCGCGAATTGGAAAGGGCCGAAAACAAACCTCCTCACGAACCAGTACGCTTCCCTTCCGATATCGCTCACCGATTTGGTTGTAATTTATTTGAAACCGGGAGAACAGGATTTCGTGTTTCTCCTTTGAGAATGTACCCTGTTCACTTTCGTGAGTATTCGGAAGCATGTTTAGGATGACGAAACCCACTCTTAGAGTGGCGTGAGCCTGTGTTGTGGTCTCGCCGCCCTGCTGGACCAGCGCCCAAAATACTGTATTATAGAGATTGTTGATGTGGGCTTTGAAATTCAGTAAGTTCTCGTAATGAACATTATCGAGGAAGGATACAGACTGTCTGCCTGTCTCCAGGCAAAATAATCACGTATTTGTTGCTCCCCCGGATACAGCACTATTCGACCATCAAAAGAAGGAGGATATGACAGCGTGTTATCTGGGAAATAATCGTTCCAGTGGAAGACGTATGAAGATGTGAAAAGCGACGTCAAAGTCGATACTATCTTTGCCTGCCGGCGGTTATACAGGTCGGTCGATCTCCGCAGAAGGAAGCTGATTTAAGAAGAAGTCAGTCCAACATGCAAGAATTGCAGAAACGCCAAGAAACAGTAACGACACAAGATGGATGACACGTTAGACGTCTGAAGACTAAAGATCAAGTCCCAGAAGATAGAATATAGCAACATCAGCTTCTGGTACAGCAATGCTTTTACACGATTTCTTTCGCCTGGGACATCTCAGGATTTTCCCCTCGTGTGAGAGACCATTGGAGCATTTTCAATCCCACGACAGGAAGAAGGCGAACAACAGACCTGTATTCGTCGGATTCACCAAAAGCGAGGACGATATCGGGGTATTCCTCCATAACATCGCGTGCAGCATGATCCATGAGCTGAAGTGCCCGGACATCGTTTGGCTTGACAAAATTGTGTTTGTCAGAGAATCTGTCATGAACGAGTCGGTATTCCCTTCGTCCGATGGACTACAAGCCGTACCGATGAAACGAGTGTCCATCGAGTCGAAAGACCATGAAGGTGCCAGGTAACAACGCATCAGGAAGTTCAAAGTTTCGCACGTATGCAAACTTGGAGCCAGCCATTTGGAAAGCAGGACACACTATCCGAGTATGTGCAAGGCAAGTAAGGGTCAAAAATCGGAACCGTCCAGTCCTATATTTGGAACATCACAAGATAAAAGATAAGATCGCTGATTTTAAGATCAACCTTACTATCAGGTCTAAGTGCAATATTAATGCAAGATATGAGGGAGGAGAGTAAGAGGTGATATGTAGTACATATACAGTTAGTGTTAAGGGTACAAGGGATACGAAGGCGTAAGTTGCGGTCGTGAAAGGTAAATAATAGAAGGTGGTTGGGTGCGAGACGAGTAATTAAGAGTAAGAGTTGGGAAACGAAATTCAAACTCCAGATCTATGGCAACATGTAATCCAAATCGCCCTCCTTCACCCGAATCTCGACTACTTCGACCTCATAATCAGTCATGGCCGAATTCGTCGACGAAACAGAGGTCGAGATGAACTCTCTGGAGTTTGGAGGGGAGGTTGAAGCAACGTCTGAGATTCGAGTAAAAGAAGGAAAACCACAGAAGCACGAGACGGTCAGCGCTTAGAAATAAAAAAGTTAGAGCATAGATAACAACGAACATCTGTCTTTGATGTAAGGCGGAACGAAGAGATCCTGTGGCGGCTGAGTGTCAAAATATGCTCATCTTAAGAGTGTATGGCATCGACAGACCTGATTCCACACAAACCCTTGGCTCCGTTGGATAGTCAAGATAGGCCGTAGGGTGTAAGTCGGAGTACGTTTCCTCCGCTGCTTCGGACTCTTCTCAGATTCTTGCTCAATGGCTCGTTGCTTCCCCTTGATATCTTTCTGAGCCTCAGAAACCTTCCTGGTAACTGCTCCGTCACCCTCTTCTTCGACATCCATGTCGAGATCGTGGGCAGGATCTTCGGCCGCTCTGCTGCCATGAGTCACAGCTGGGTCCTTATCCTCAGAGTCACTCGATGATTCGTCTGGTTGACGGCCTCCGGTATAGTCGTCGTCGTCCTCAGAGCAGGAGTCCGAGCCACTTTCACTGCAATCGTCGTCGTACGGAATCTGCTCATAGCACGCCCAAGTAGGGGGTGAAGCAGCTCGTCCGATAGTGCGGCAACGAAAGTAGTAGGAATTGGCTGCGGTGCTCATCGATATAAGTTGTTAATGTCGGCAGGCTGCCTTGAGGCAGTTCTCTAAAGATTGGAGTCAAAGGTGTGGTGGAGTGACAGCTGTCACGCCTCGATTCCGAAATGTGACTGATTCAGTCGTTCCGCTGCGCTGTGCGTATATGCGCAAAGTATAAGTGAAACCTCCGTAATAATATTACTGCATCTTAAAGAAAAAGAACAAGGATTAAAGGGCTGGTAAATTATAAAACAATAATATTCATTCTAACGGGCTGATAAGTGGACCTCGGCACAACTTCAATCGACTTGAGTAAAGTTAAACACCGGACGGTGTGGCTTGAAATATCGAGCTCGAACTGTTCAAATGCTGAAAACCGCTATAACGAGCGTTGCTATGTCTTCGTAACCCGTTGTCCGGTTAAAAAACCATATAACCTATGCATAGTAGGCGTGGATTAAAAATAAAACGCGTCAAATCTGATGATAATCTTGCGAAGGGCGGCTCTATGCAACATAGGGCGAATGGCGAATGGCGAATGGCGAATGGCGAATGGCGAATGCGGTTTGAAAGGATCATATCCAGCTGTTTCAGAAAGATGTCAATCATGTTGATCATCCAGTAGTTGTGTAAGTGGGATGGCAGATCAATCGGCGTTCTGTCCCAAATGCGAAATCAACGCTGATGAAGTCAAGTCGAAGGTACCGAACATCTTTTGAAGGGAGAAAATGATACATAGGTGTGAGAGGCCGACTCGCATATGATTTGAAATCTGGAAAGAACATGCCTGAGGGCTAGATCCGACAGTATAAGAAGACACCATTCATCGTTAAATGAACAACATGGGACACGCGTATGTCACTTATCGGCTCTATGTCATCAAACCCAAGTCAAATCCATAGCTAAAGCCTCCAGGTGTTAGTTCCGCGGTTGACTCCGGTGTTCAATGTTATAACAGGAAACGCAGAAATAGTATCAGCAAGGGGTTGTGGCGAGCAACGAGTTCCTGTCGGAGTAGACCTTGTGGGTGTTGCACTGGGTTGCCCATGAGATCTGCGTGAGATGGGTAAAGAAAGAGGACCCACAAGGCGGGAATGTAGGGTATACATTGCCTAATGTGGCAGTGGCGGATTTCTGATAAATTAGAAGGTATCAAATTAGACCTACGCACGCAGGACATAAATCGTCAGGTAGTTCAGCAACTAGAGAGCTTTGAGGTAAAAAAAAAAATGCCATTGAGGAAGTTGCGATGCTTCACAGCGTCGAAATACCAAGGCGCAAGCGATGGGAAGGAACAGGAAGGAACTTGTGACGCGAAGAAGATCTGAGTTCGGTAGTTGCCGGGAGATATGGTATCCCAATTTGGAATCACTCCCGCCGCCGTCAACGACGCCCACAACGAATAAGTTATCCTTCATAAACACTATCTGACATATACACCCACCATCTTTCGATCTCCCTACATAAAACAACAGGGTATCCTGTTGGACTGGACCCCCTTCTTTCCCCCCCATCACTCTCCCATACCAAGAGCGCCAACCCCCGTATATAATGGTTCAGTAACCCCTATGATGTCAGGTAAGCCAGCGACGCCACCCGACGCATTGATTCCTTGATCAAGTAATTTTTAGGAATATGGGTCCGCCCCAATCATGATATTTCCTTGATTTGGACGTGGTGGACCAACAAACCGCGAACTTTCCTTGTAGGGCAATTTTCCTTCGCCTGAGCCGTTTTGGGGTATCATTTCTCTCCGCCAAAGGTCACGACCCCTTGACAAGCGAAATTCACACGTCAAAAATATGGGTCGGAGGCAATCCCGAGGCTTGATTTTTTTTTCTCATTTTCACCAATCAAGAAAAATAGCCTTGTAAGGATATTTTGAAAGGTGACCTAACGCGTAGAGTCACGCTTTGGAATGTCGTTAAAAGCGGGTCCACAAAAGATGAAATTTCCTCACAAGGAGCCCTTCTCCAAGTGTTTCAATCATCCTCTGCTTGATCTTCTCCTCCTCCGCTTTTTTGTCGCGGTCTGTCGCACTTTTCTCATACATCTTCTGCGCGATCACGTTCCGTGACAAACTTCTTGGTGAGTGTTTCCTTTCTGGGGTAACCAAGGATCGCGTACTAATAAATCACCCCTCCTCTCCATCGTTGATCTCTTAACCGATCCCTATGAATTGTCCGCGAAATTCGAATAATATCGCACTTCCCCGTGGACCCACAATGTGCCTGGAAATGCTCACGCCCCGTCCCCTCTGTGGGTCCATGTGTTCATCTGTTTCTTTTGAATGGTCGTCACCGTCGTAGACATGTCGCGTCCGAGTCACCAGGGCTTCGTTCCTCTCTCATATTTTCCGCCTCCTCCGGTAGACTCGTTCGGTATTCCGCTCTTGTTTAGTCACGCCTTAGAGGAATCCGACTCTGGCGGCGGCGGCGGTCCCTATGGTCAACCGGCTCATCCCGGACTGGCAGACGCCTATGGTCATTCTGGAGACGCATATCCGCAGCAGCACTCTAGACAACAGCAGTCGCAACAACGTCCAAGAGGTCACCGGCAAGGTGTCTCCGCGGATCACGTCCATGTATGTCTTTTCGTTGTGTGGCGCTATATATTAGGATCTCTGACACGTGTTCTGTTCTCATAGGACACTTATGACTTTTCCGGTCTTCCGACCACTATTGGTTACGAACAATCTCATGCACCAGTAGACATATACGCGCAAGGAGCTCGTCAACCTCAAGTGTATTATCCCAGTGAGGACCGGACCAACTGGGATACGCATGCACACGCCCAACACCGTGGCCCAGGTGAATTCAGTGGCCAGCCGGGAACTTACCGTCGTAGCGGTGGCAGAAATGCCCAGGAAATGCCTCCTCAACAACACTCCCGACATGGCCCGCCTCCCTTTGATGTTCACGGCGGCCGCAACATCTACACCAACCCAGCCCGTTCTCCTTATCCCCCCTCCTCTATTGACCCACACTCATACGGAAACCCTGCGTCTATTATCAAGTCCGATTCTCCTGCCATTATCCCTTTGACGCTCCCCACTGGCGAGTCGACGTACCACCAGCCCATTGATGCATGGTTGCGACAGAATCTGGATTTACGGTCCAACCAACCCATCAACCTCTGGTCTCTACCTGACCCTGCGCCCCGCGATGCACGCCCAAATGTAACCTACAAGCTTCTGGTATCATTGGCTATCTACGGGAGTCCGCATGGTCGCCTTTCCCTACAAGAGATCTACGCCCACATCGAGGACCGGTTCCCGTACTACCGGAATCTCCCCGAGGAACCTGGACGCGATGGAAAGGGAGGAGGAAAGAAGTGGCAGGTATGTCGTTGGAATTATACAGTCGTGAATAACAGGGCTAACATATTTGTTACAGAGGTCTGTTCGCCATAATCTTTCCCTTGAGTCCATCTTCGTAAATGATGGACGACCCATTGCCGAGCCCGGAAAAGGAGGCTACTGGACCCTCACCAACCGTAATGGCTACGGTCAAAAACGCGAAAGGAAACGCAAGGGGAAAAACTCTTCTAGAGAGAGTTTAACGTCTATCAAAGCCGAAGATGACGACGAGTTAGAGGATGAAGAAGATGACGACCAATCTTTCGAAGACGTGCGGCCAGGCTCCTCCAGTGGCCACCGCCGTTCCACGCGCCATGCCAACACCTCCACTACGCCCTTTCCGCCCGGTTTGATTATCGGCAGCGGTAGGCAGGAGACTAACACCGGTCCCGTGCTCCTCACCTCTGCACCCACATTCGGACAGCCGAGCCTCGGTCCCCGTTCTCGCCCGGGTCCCGCGCGCACTCCGAGCATGCCCCTCATGAGCAGCATGCCCGAGCCTCCCCAGCAACAATATCCTGCTCGGCCTTCAACTGTCCCTGCTTTTGGAGCACAAAGCTATAACCCCATGGCACCTCCCGTTCAGCAACCCCATCGCCATGAAGAGCACAGCTACTACTATGGTACAGAAGTTGACGAAGACGCGCGCAGGATGGCCCTGAGGGGCGACAAAGGAAAGCGTCGGCAGTATTAGCCCGCCTCGTACCCGTGAGTTCGCATGTGGCCCAGACCCTCTATCTCATTACTGATGCAACAGTCTCTATCAGACTAGACTACGTTCTCTCTAAAAGTATGCCGAAGGCTACTGACGCCTTGCCGAGCCTTTTCTGTTCTATCCCGTTCTCTGTATCTATACCACTACACTATACCAACTGCACATAGCTCTATGCCTACTACGCCCTCTCCATTCCCTGTTCTCCCCCAGCCACGTGCTTCCATCATTCCTTCTCGCTTTGTCTACCCATACGCTATGTTTGCATTTGCATTTCGCTTTTCTGTATAATCTGATTCCCTCGTCTGATCTATGCTTTCGCTTGCTAGGAACCGCACTGTATACGCAATTTTCACTGTACACTATTGCATTCAATGTTGCTCTGTCTATACACTTATATACATCTGCTGTCTTCGCTAATGCCGGTGATTAAAAATGATAGAAAGTTCATTACGTCGTATTGCTTTGTTCAGGTTGCTTTGTCTTGAACTCGTTGGTGTGGGCACGTTCACCTACAAGGCACAAATTGCCGAGACTTAGGCGCCGATGATATTATTATCTGGCCTAAAATATCATCGTTCTGATAGTAAGTAACCCAATATATATGGCACCAAAAAACGATATATTCGTAGTTAGTGGCACTGCGCGTCGAAGATGCGATCACCTGAGAACAATAGAAACGCACGTGATGTTGGTTCAATGCGGCTTCGCGGCCCAAACTGTTCCTCCTCCCCTCCTCCTCCGCCGTTTTTATTTCCTCCGTTATCCGTTACGCGTCAAAAAGACAAAACCAGACTGAACAGTGCGTATACTCGTATCAAACATCTTCGTAGTTTAACATGCTAAAATCATCAATAGAACCTCACGCTCACTACTGACGACTTCTTATAACCATTCATAGCTCACAAATATTCAAAAAAAAAAAAAAAAAAAAGAATATCAATGGCTGCACCGTCGCAGGTTTTCCCCCCTTGGTTGACGGCAGTTCCTACTGTCATATTTGATACCAATGGTGTTCCCATAGCCACAGAAACGACAATCCTCTACCTGCCACTGACGTACTATGGACCTAGTGTACGTTGATCTTTTTTTACCTAGTGCCCGCTTTAATGGCTTCAATAGATACCTTTGGGAACGGATTGGACTTATGGTGGGCTCACTTCACCAGCATCGACATCTACCATTATTCCTGCCACGACAACCTCTGAAATTCCAACCACGACAACTTCCATTCCCGTCACGACATCAACTGCGATACCTTCCACTGCGATACCTTCCTCACTACCGACATCTACCGCTTCATTTACATCAACTGCGACACCTACGACCATCCCAACTTCATCTGTATCTTTATCAAATTCGTTTACGACCACTATTGCATCAGCATCATCATCTTCAACACCTACATCCGCCGCTGCTGTTTCGCATCATCTCGCTCGCAGCCAATTGATCGGGGTTATCATAGCCAGCGTTCTGGGCTTCATTTTCCTTTTCATTGCTGCCCTTCTTCTCTACCTCTGCATGAAAGGTCGTAGAAATCGCAGGGATCCTTCCTTCGTCACAATTTCTCCCTTTGACCAAACCCAAATTGAGCCTGAGCCCCAACCCCAGGCCTGGGCCTCCAGAAGCGATGGAAGTTACCAATTTCTCGTACCAGCCGATTGGGGCGAGCGTGCTCCTAGTACGAGCGGGGGAGAGGCTGACCCCTTCCTGGCTCACACTACTCCAGATAGCCGCCCTCAGTCTGCAGATCAAGTCAGACTGGCGCAACGTTTGAATGCCCCTCCTTATGCTGGCATCTCTCGTGTTCCCGCACCAACCACTGGTACCCAGTCTTCTAAGGGATCCTCAAATCAGTCTTCATCTACCAATCATTCCGGGTACGGTGTCATCATGGAACAGCCAACACTCAAGCTACACCCGAACACTACGGAAGAACTTGATCGTCAGCGACGTGGAAACATTTTGACCCCAGAACAACTCAACCGCATCAATGAAGAATCTGTTCTCCCACAGGGTGAATACTCACCAACGTCCCCGCCCCATGACGGATTGGACCCGAACGAAGGCTGGAGTTCTGGGAATCGCCATTCTGGTGGACGTTTTCCCTTACCTAACCCTTCCCAGAACTCGCTTGCTGCATACCCTGATGCTGACGAAGCCGCTACTCTACTCACTGCTCGTCGTGTCCGCGTGGAGGAACTCGCTCCTCGGTCTCCTCCCAGCCAGAAGGCATCTACTGGTGAAGGCTCTTCTAAGAATGGAAGTCGTGGGCTTTTGAGCAGCCTGGGTCTGGACCGTCTAAGTTGGTTCAACAGTGACTCTCGGCGTGACTCGCGTAACAATTCATACATTGCATCACCGCTCTCCGATGACGATGTAGAGATGGGCAGAGCCCTTCTTGGCCCTGAGATGACGGAACTACCGCCCCCACGCCGGATTGCACTGGGATTATACGATGGCGAGCGTCCTGTATCGGCTTCCAGTGCACGAAGTGGTGGCACTGTTTACCATGATGCGTATTCCTCGCCTGGAACACCAATCTCTGCTGTAACTCCAATTACACCTCTTCCCCGAGCTTTGACTCCCTCCGGATCTGGTCAACAACAGCCTGGATGGCCGTCTAATTCTACTGTCCCACCTGTACCCGACCTCCCCGCCCTATCCCATTCATACTCCACTAGCATCGACAACGTCAATCACGGCCTCCCAGTTGGCTATGATATTCTTGATACGCCTGCACCCAGTGCCCTTTCGCCATTCATTCTATCCACCACGACCTCGGACTCCTCTATGCGTGACACGGCCACTGACATCACGAACGATCTTGAGGTACACCCGTTCCCTCCAGGTCTTATTCCCACGACGCAGAAATCATGGACAGACGAGGCGTCAACTATCACACATATTACCCCGCCGACCAGAGCCCCTGCCAATCCACCAGTGAACGTTAACGTGAACCCCTTTTCGATCCTGGCAACCCGTGACACCTCTGCAGGTATATCTATCGACCTTCTCGAGGAAGCGCCTCCGACTGCTCCAGAAGGCTGGAGATCTTTAGCAGCAGAGCAAGGTTTGCTGGGTGGTGGCCGGCGCACAACTTTTGGTATAGTATGTGCCTTGCTTACTTCTGACGTAGACTTTCTCTTACTCACATGTTTCAATATAGCCTATCCAGTCTCCAGACATTGTATCAGAAGAAGGCTCGCTCTATTCGGCTTATTCTCGTCTCAGCCCCTCACACACCCGCTCTACAGGCTCTGACCCTGCCTCTGCACGGCGTGATATATCAGGTTCGATGGGCTCCGCTTCCTCACGTCCCTCTGCCCTCTCTGTTGCTCGGACGCACAACAGTGGCCACTCCTTGACATATTCCAGCAGCATTTCCTCGGACGCCAGGAGACGTGCTTCGCCTGCGATGTCAGCCTTTGGCTCCCGCGCACGCAGCCCACAACCACCCCTCCCAAATGCACCGCCCTCCGCGCATTACCCCCCGGAGCGAGCGGGAACGCATAGGATGACGGGCTCACAGGATATGGAAGCAGAGAGGAGCGGGATGTCGTCCCCTGAACCCATGAGCCCGTTGTCACAGATGTCGAGCGCGCCTTGGGCTGGGGGTCTGGGTGATAATTGGATCCCGATGCCATAGAGGTCGGCTCGATTTCAGTGGATGACGTATATTCAACGCGGCTGGCCTTGGCTTGATTTTCATTGTGGAACGAGGTTTTTCTTTCGCCATGCATATGCTTTCTTTTGCTAAATCTATGCGATACATGTACACGTGTCGTGATGTTCATTGTCGCGACACGTACTTACCCCATCATAAATATCAAATGACTTGTTCGTGAAAACAAGGGGAATATTCCCTGTGGCAATGAGGCATTCTGATGGACTTTCTGACATCATGACAAAGCTAGAAAACGTTGCATTAGATTCACCATGATCTCAGGTTCGGACAAGTTGCGGGATGCGAGCGCTTGCCACTTCTTGTGAAGGCCGCTTGTTTCAAACCTACAGACACGATCTAAACCCAGCTGGATGCTGTCCCGCCGCTGACTCGTACCGGTCGCCACAAGTAGCTAGGCCAACTCAGAGGTGCATGCCAGATACAGATCGTAGCAAAGAAGCGGTCATTAGAGTCTGATTGAATTATCGAGACGTCAACGGGAGTTGGGCGCCAATCTATCATACTACAGAGCACAAGGTTCTGACGTTGAACTCATTGCTAACACGTTAAAATCATTGCTAACACGTTTTTTTAGCTTTATAGGCCCACTCCGCGACTCATCAATGAGCAGTTACATTCAGTTAGCTTGCTCTGAACTCTCTCGACATGATACCTCACCACGTTCACCACGCTGCAGGTTCTGGGTCGAGGTTGCCTCCTACCCCTGTGCCGATTGCGGAATATCTTCGGCATGGCCTCGGTTTTCGACCAGACCAACCGTTGAACCTATGGTCTCTCCCAGACCCACCTCAGGGTACTCGCCCACAAGTGCAGTACAAGTTCTTGGCGTCATTGGCTATTTACGGGAGCCCACAAAGTCGCCTTACCCTGCAAGAGATCTACGCACATATTGAGAGCAGATTTCCTTATTACCGAGACCTGCCCAAGACACCTGACGAGAACGGGAAGAGCTGGACCGTACGTCATATTTCACATATCTCTAAACTTCGTCTGATACAAACATGGTTGGTGGTGTTAGAGAAGTGTTCGCCATTGCATCTCCCTTGAACCGTTCTTCGCACGCGAAGGTCTCTATTACTACCTCACTAAAGATGTCTACTTTGATGAGGCAGGGGGAAAGACAACACAGCCCATCACCAGAAATTATCCCATATATTTCTCATCCAGGGGAGACGTTTTGTTAGACTTCGAGTCATGGGGGCAATCTTGATAACGTTGGCACTGCGTTGTTGCTGCTATATTTCCTTCGCGGCTAGCCAACTTCAGGAGTTGAGCCATACTGATCCCATATATCTAACATTTTTTATTGCTACCCATTTACGCCATTAGAAACCTGCTCTAAATACACCAAGAGCACGGAATACAAAGAGAACATGAACTAAATTTCCTCCTACCAAATTCCATTCGAATGACGGCGAAAATAATGAATTCCAGGGTAGCCTCGCGCCCATACTTTCTGGTGCGCCCCACCAGCCCGCTGGGCAAAGACACTCAGTAAAATGTTCATACATATATTGACGGCGTGGCCAATACCAGGAGAGTTCAGTGACCAAATTTCCAGACAATTTTCTCAAGAGAAAGAACGGGAACAAGTACATCGAGGAAGCCACAGTATAGCGCCGATATGGTATGCGTTAAAGCCAAGACCACCAATTGAGATAAATATTGAAGTGCATACATTAAAAGTAGTTGGATAGGGGTGTTCACGAAGGTAAACCATCAGAGCTTGAGAACCTGGGGTATAAACAGACTTGTCTTCCTCGCCTTGAAATAGACTAATAGGTCCATAATGAGAGGTCTCGTTTCTGATTACTGGAAAATATTTAAAACTGACACTGCTGCAATTATTCATTCGTTCCACTTTCATTCTCAAGACAGGCATGTGGCGCAAGTGGTAGAATAATCAAAATTGAAATGAAAGAGGTTTATTAACCTCTTTCAAATCGACGGATGCCGTCATCACGTTCAACAAGGCAAACCGCCGCACAAGTAAGAAAATATGAATGATTGATCAGGTAAGAGATGTCGTTCAATGTGTTTCTGATCGGGGAGTACGTGACGTTCAGGGTGAACCATTTCAAATTTTAGGAACTGCCATACCGACTCGGTTCTGCGTTGGCTATTCGCGAGCAGCGGCGTCAATGACGTCTGTACAGTGAGTACTTACTGTACTCCGACTTGTATGGACCATGCAGCGGTCACCGTAGCCGCAGCGCACGTCGCAAAGTGCCGAGCGGATATTTGGTTACGCTCAAGCCTGCTTAGCTTTGTAAAGTAGTGAACGTTGAACTTTGGCAGTGGGAACATTCACCAGTATAAACAACTTGAAATTCAGTGCGCCGTCACTTTCAGCGTGACTCATGAGCGCTTGGGCGCCTCTGAGTGATCGTGTTGAACGTGCCTACGTTGAGACAAGAACACTGCACTGGTTAACATGGCATGCAATATATGTAGGCTTACAAGTATCTACATAAACATAGTAAGGATACAGATTTTGTGAACATTATGAACGTACAAATCCTCGACATTTGGGCACTAGCTATATTGAAATCCATGCAGAGCTCGTGATTTTCAACTCCTTTGTGATCTGAGTTTCTCCGGAAGAAAGAACGTGAGTCGCAACCCAAGAACGGCGAATGCAACGAGAACTACGTAAACCAGATTCCCTCCAAATATGTTTCGCTCCAACGACAGCGAAAATAATGACGAGGCCACTGATGGGCCGATAGACCTTGCAATACAGCCCACGGCTTGTCCCATGCCGTTCGTCGCACCTAGGGATGCTTTGTTTGGTGTGCTGTCCACAATAAGAATCTGTATCGAACCTGGAATACACACTGGTCAGCTACAAAGGGGGTGAGAGAAGGAAGACCACATGCCCCATCCCATGCCGTTCGTCAAGCGAGAAATCAATTGCGCAACGACAATCGTCCAAACTTTCCAGTCTACTCCACCTGCTCGCCGGGCAAAAAGGCTGAGTAAAGGGTATAGCCCGATGTTGACGGCGTAGCTGACGTGTGCCAACGCAAGGAGGCTCCTTGGGCCAAACCGTCGCATGAGCCTCCCTAGTAGGAAGAGCTGAACGAAGGCATTGATGAAGCCAAATATGCTGAGGATGATGCCTATTCGATAAGCATCGAATCCAAGGCCTCCAACAGAGATAGATGTGGAATACATGAGAGGCAGTAGAACCTGACTACTCATGTCCACAAAAGCGATAGCCGTATAGACTGTCAAAGGTTTAAGAACCTGAGGTATGAGCAGACCTCTGAAGGGCACTGGCTTATTTGAATTGTCCTCCGCATTCTCGCCATTTTGGAGAGGACCAGCTGATCCATAGTTTGGGGTATTATCGGTGAGTAGTGGAGTCGTAGATTCAGGACTGAAATTGTCTCGTTTGGCTTTCTTTAAGGTAGATGGCAGTGTCTGTTCTCCAACAATTAGTTTAAGAATCAGACTCAAATCAAGAAAGGGCTGACCTCCTCTAATCCAATCGCAGCTATCAAAGAAATCAAGAACGCAAGTAAAGCTGATGCAGCACAGGGAAGAAAGTATGGATGGCTTGTCAGGTAGGAAATTCTCCCAAGAGTATCTGGCCATCTCTTGGCCGGGTCTGCCAACAGACCACCAAAGATCGGTCTAAATTCCGATGAGAATGAGTCAGGAAAGAATATTGATGAGCATGACTCACCCAATTGTAGAGCCAAGGCTCCATACAAGTGGCATCATGGCGTATGCATCCGCAATGTTTGAAGAATCAGTGATCTATGTGATGAGTTGAATTCCTGTTGCACTCCTTGTAATTCGAGGTAGGTTAAGCTCACCTCGGCGATAACCGTTTTTGCAACACCTACACGTTCGTTATACTGCGAGTCACGGAGAAAGATGAGCACAGATGAGGAGTCATACCTATGTTGCCGTTGAACATGCCTTGTATGCATCTCGTTACAACTAACGTCCAAAACTTCGTGGACGCGCCGAAGCCTAGCAATGCGATAGCCAGTCCAATCGGTCCTAATAGAATAACAGGCCGCCTCCCGATTCGATCCGAAAGCCATCCCCAATGAAAGACTACTAAGCCCTCTGATAGAAAGAAAACAGTACCCTGACAAATAACGCAGTCAAAGAAACTTCACAGTAGAGTCTATACATTTGACTCACGATGATCCCTGCATAATATCCTGTTTTACGCTCATCACCACCTGTTATGCCCGTATCACCCACGAACTGGTTAATAAAGGGTAGGACAACAGTCGCTGTAATAGGTTCGGCGAATTGAACAAAGTAAAGGACGACTAGCTGAAGTTTGGGTAAGGGTGTACGTTCAGGTTCGCTCGCTGCTTGGGCCATCCTCGAGGTTGCTTTTCCCTGGTTGAGCGAGGTAGAAGGAAAAGAGGTGATTTGCTAAACATATCAACCCCATATGCGTTTAATACCCATTGCGCGAAGCTCCAGGAGAACGATGAAATTTGATACCAGTCAGAGCCGGTCCGGGCATCCGCGGCTGATCGTTACGCCCGGTCTAATCCCTCTACCCATCTCTCGGTCTACCTACGCATTTTATTTCGTTATGGGACCATCCCACCACGGCGAGGTAGCACATAATATATGACTGGCGTAAACGAAAAAGTAGACTCATGTTTAACGAGATGTGAGACATCGTCAACAAGTTCGTCTTCGAGCTTCTGTTGAAGTCTTTGTGCCGGCGTCTGGTATTGAAGGTACCAATACGCGAAGTCAAGTAGCCCCACCATCCCTGCTCCAACGACATGTAAATAGAAGGGCGGGGCATGGTTCGGGTTCATTGTCGAAGTGTCCGTACAGAGAGGGGTATGCACACTGTGCCGACGGAACTATGTTGGTACAGTGGTTCCGTGCGAGCTTATCGTGCCGCCTAACTGTACAGTGTAGGACTCACGATCAATTCCTTTGTGATTTGAGTTTCTCCGGAAGAAAGAACGTGAGTCGCAACCCAAGAATGGCACATGCAACGAGAACTACGTAAACCAGATTCCCTCCAAATATGTTTCGCTCCAATGACAGCGAAAATAATGACGAGGCCACTGATGGGCCAACAGACTTTGCAATACAGCCCACGGCTTGTCCCATGCCGTTGGTCGTACCTAGGGATGCCTTGTTTGGAGCGCTGTCCACAATGAGAATCTGCATCGAACCTGAAATACACACCCATCAGCTACGAAGGAGATAGAAGAAAGATCGCATACCCCATCCCATGCTGGTCGTGGAGCGAGAAATCAATTGCACAACGACAACCGTCCATACTTTCCAGTCTACTTCACCTGCTCGCCGGGAAAAGATGCCGAGTAAAGGGTATAGGCTGATATTGACGGCGTGGCCGATGTGTGCCAACGCAAGGAGGCTCTTTGGGCCGAATCGTCGCATAAGCCTCCCTAATAGGAAGAGCTGAACGAAGGCATTGACAAATCCAAATATACTAAGGATGATGCCTATTCGATAAGCATCAAATCCAAGACCGCCAACAGAGATAGATGTGGAATACATGAGAGGCAGTAAAACCTGGCCACTCGTGTTCACAAAAGCAAGGACCGTATAGACCATCAAAGGCTTGAGAACCTGCGGTATGAGCAGATCTCTGAAGGTCAATAGTTTGTTTGAGTTGTCCTCCGCATTTTCACCGTTTTGGAAACATTCGGCGGATCCATAGTATGGGGTATCATCGGCGAGTAGTGGAGTAGTAGATTCAGAACTGAAGGGGTCTCGTTTGGCTTTCTTCAAGGTGGGCAGTGTCTATTCTCCAACACTTGGTTTAAGAATCAAACTCAAACCAAGAAAGGGCTGACCTCGTCTAATCCGATTGCAGCTATCAGGGAAATTAAGAGCGCAAGTAAAGCTGATGCAGCACAGGGAAGAAAGTATGGGCGGGCTGTCAGGTAGGAAATTCTTCCAAGAGCATCTGGCCATCTCTTGGCCGGGTCTGCCAACAGACCACCAAAAATCGGTCTAAACTCCGATGAGAATTGAGTCAGGAAAGAATATTGATGAGCATGACTCACCCGATTGTAGAACCAAGGCTGAATACAAGTGGCATCATGGCATATGCATCCGCAATGTTCGAAGAGTCAGTGATCTACGTCGTGAGTTGAACTCCTGCACTCGTCAAAAAATTCGAAAGAGATTAAGCTCGCCTCAGCGATGGCCGTTTTAGCAACACCTACACGTTCGTTATAATGCAAGTCACGGATAAAGAAGAATATACATGTGCCATACCGAGGTTGCCGTTGAACATGCCTTGTATGCATCTCGTTACAACTAACGTCCAAAACTTCGTGGACGCGCCGAAGCCTAGCAATGCGATAGCCAGTCCAATCGGTCCTAATAGAATAACAGGCCGCCTCCCGATTCGATCCGAAAGCCATCCCCAATGAAAGACTACTAAGCCCTCTGATAGAAAGAAAACAGTACCCTGACAAATAACGCAGTCAAAGAAACTTCACAGTAGAGTCTATA
Organism: Tephrocybe sp. 10521TJB; assembly: GCA_018221635.1. Classification (NCBI taxonomy): domain Eukaryota; kingdom Fungi; phylum Basidiomycota; class Agaricomycetes; order Agaricales; family Lyophyllaceae; genus Tephrocybe; species Tephrocybe sp. 10521TJB. The sequence continues at coordinate 17,715 of JABAJS010000040.1, read as the reverse complement.
CATTTGACTCACGATTATTCCTGTATAATACCCTGTTTTACGCTCGTCACCACCTGTTATGCCCGTATCACCCACCAGCTGGTTAACAAAGGGTAGGACGACAGTCGCTGTAATAGGTTCGGCGAATTGAACCAAGAAGAGGATGGTCAGTTGAAGTTTGGGTAAGGGTGTGTGTTCAGATTCGCTCGCTCCTTGGGACATCCTCGAGGCTGCCTTCTCCTCACCGAGCGACGTAGAAGGAAGAGAGGTGATTTGCAAAACATATCAACCCCATAGGCGTTTAATACCCATTGCGCGAAACTCCGGGAGAACGATGAAATTTGATCCAGCAAATCAGCGCCGGTCCGGGTTTGTTACAACCCAGCGACATGTACCTAGAAGAGTGTGTATGGTTCAGCATATGACTTCAGAAGAAGGATGGCTGACCTGACACGCCACTAACATCCCTACTAAGGGTGCAGCACACTGGATAGTCCTCATAGGATCATAAACATGATCACCTAAGCCTTGATTCACACATATATAACCCGCTCTTGAGGAACAGCCTGATCAGTATGTGCAACCTCTGAAGTCGACCTGTAATTGAGTTTGGCTTGATTGCTTCCCTCCTAGAAAATTTGTCATGTGGGACCTCGTATCGCTCGTTAATGGAGAACGCGGGTACACCCAGAAGACAGAACAGGGCACTAATCCCAATCGTCCATACAGCACCAGGCTTGAAGAGCCCCGGGACACTCTGCAGACGTATATCGAGCGCAGGTGCAGTCCCATGGGCCAGAGACAATGACGCGGACACTCAAGAATTGAGAAAGATCCAAAGACAAATCGTGGACGACATCTTAATATCCCAAGTGTCAGCAGTTATCAGAAATGGGGTTCACCGATACACGAACAACTTCAGGTAATTCTTTTCACCGCCATTACAAGGTAGACCCTGTAGACAACCGTCATATTGGTATTTGAGTAAGTTAAGTGGCATATTGTCCGAGAGGCGGCAATGTCCGACCATGGCCAACAACATGTGCGGCCTCGTCTGAAATTCCGTTGCAGTGAAGATTGTGATAAAAGAAGTTCGCACCAAACGCTTTCTCATGCGAGGTAACTATTCAAGTTCAAGGCTGCTCGTTGTCCGAGTCGGGCCGTCGGGACTTGGTCGGGAGAACAGCGTACGGCTAGCGCTAGCGCACATCCGAGGTTTTATCAATGGTTACATCTCGATATGCATTGTTCATGATCGCTCTTAATCGTTCGTCTCTTTCGCAAATATTCTCAACAGGGGAAACTCGTTGAACTCGATTTTCAAGAAGAATGTCCTCTTCAGACCCAGAGTTTGGCTCGCCAGTGAGCGGATCGCGGCAGTCATCATTCAGCGGCCAATACTACGAACCGAGTCCTTCAGGACCTCAGGGATCTGGCCAGTGGTCAGCGTCACACAAGCCCATCGATGCATGGCTGCGAGAGTGCCTCGGTCTCGGTCCTCACCAATCAATCAACCTGTGGGCGCTTCCTGATCCCCCTCCGGGTGTTCGACCACATGTGACATACAAGTTTTTGGTGGCATTAGCTATTTACGGGAGCCCAGATGGTCGCCTCACTCTTCAGGAGATATATAACCGTATCGAGGATAGGTTTCCTTACTACAAGAGCCTGCCTGAGGAACCAGGGCGCGATGGCAGGTATAACGGAGGGAAGCAGTGGCATGTATGTCGCTGTCGTACTGGCCATCTAATCCGGGTTGACATTATATTTAATCGTTCACAGAGATCTATCCGCCACAACCTGTCCCTCGAGTCGATCTTCGTGAACACCTCGAGGCCCATCGCCCTGGCCGGCAAAGGAGGCTACTGGTCGCTAACCAACCAGAATGGCTACGGCCAGAAACGCGTAAGGGGGAGGAAATTAAAGGGGAAAAGGACCTCCGAATCTACGCAAGATGATGACAGTAGTATGCTTGTCGATGATGATTCGAACGATGGAGGCACTTCTGGGGTTTATATGGATGCACCCAGGGTCTTATAGCATGGGAAACAATGAGAATTATCATGCATTTCTGCAAGCTTAAATTCCAACAGTGCCAAGGAAGAAGAGTAACCAATGATAAAGCAATAGTGAACGGGAACAACTGCGTCTTCGATCTTTGACTCCTGTTTGATCATGGCATTCTCGATTCCACCGCCAAGGCCTACATCTCAGGCATGCACATCGAAAAAAAAAAAACGATAATTGTAATCTGATACCCACATCCTCAGAGACAGAACGGCGTCGCCGCCATGATGCCAAAGTACTATGTACAGATCTATCAGATGTCCAGACAGCTAGATTCGAAATATGGACGAACCATAGTGTGAGCTGGAGTCCAACCTCGGGAAGGTATTGACGCAGAGCACGTTGGATCCTCCCCATCAGCGGAACACTCAATTGTTGAGTCCTTTGATGCTGGATCTGCGCTTAGCCAGTATTCGATTCCTGAAACCGTAATAGTAAGCAAAGATCTACAAAGTCTCCATTCTCACCATGGTGGAAGTATCCCAAGGACTTCGGTATTGAAGTGGGGACACTGATTTACTGTCAGGAACACGTGCTCCGTGTACGTAACAATCGTAACTCTCACCCATCTGTCGTGTGGACCACTACGCCACTTCATCGTAGGAAATCATGTCGCAATACTGCAGAACTTACCACGAAAGGCCCTATGCCCAAATTCAGAATTTACATACTCTGCAAATGCCTTGTTCTACCGCAGAATTGAGCAAGAAAACGAGGATTGTTTTAAAGGAGGGACATACCCCGAGTCTGGGAGCGCCGTACGAATATGTTCGAACTTCTCTATGAGATGGTTGGGGACGGGTATGGTTGGATGTGCCATGGTCACTGGTGCTGGGGACCCACTTTTCAAGAAAATTGTGTTTTAGAGTTACAGCTGCCAGAGTAGCCAATGCGCCTCCCAGCGAGTGGCCCACTGTGACTATTGTGAAATCCGGATGCGATTTTATTTGCTGCGTAACAATTAGTAGGACTTCAGCCACTACTGAGTTCCAGCTGGAGAAAATTTAGATGCGTAGATTAGGCAAGGTGTTCTGCCCTTACGCAGCTAGAAACCCGCTATGGACTCGCACACCCGCTGTGTTCAGGTCAATGTTGTAGCAATAGTAGTTTTTTGTGCTGACCTGGTGCAGAGACACCTGGGATGAGTAACGGCACAAGGACTAGTTGGGCGTCTAGCAAGAAATCGACCAAGGATACGCTGATCTATATCATCAGGGCGTGATCGTGTATCAATGCAGCGTTGAATCCACCTTCCACGCAGAACAACAATAATTTCTTTCCGATACGAGTCTCTGGCCACAAATCCTTGGATGTCCGTTAGCTGATTGGATAACTGCAGGTTGATGCGATGAGTTTGTTTCCTGGTAAGAAAGTGACGTAAAACACGCATTCAAGACCAAAGTGTTTCCATTTGGACGTGGACAGATCGGACAATAAGCTGAAGATGCGTATTTGAAGTAATGTAAGAGGTCATTAAAAGTGGCTTCTGCTCCAGTTATGTTGCATCAGATATTTTCCATTCAAGATGAATAGAGGAAGGCTTACCAGAGATACAACGATCTGTCATTATGTATTGCTGGGAACCTCGAGTCTGTTATGGACGGTGGTTGCAGGTTCAGTCGCGGGGAGGAGGAGGAGGAGTATATTATACTGGCGCAACCTTGCTTGGGGTGGCTCGAACGCCGCAGTCATGATCCGTTCCGATATGTACAGTTTAGGGCAGGTGAAGTCGCGCTCGTCTTCAACTCGTACTACAATAAGATAAATAAATCCTATCCATAGCAATGTGGATGTGTTCCAGCTTCAGTCGCCCATTGATCTATTGATCGTCACCGCAGTTGACAACTTTGTCCTGTAAGTCCAGTGTAAGTCTCATCGAAGCCGTTCCTGATCTCGTCGATTAGGCGCTTGTAAGTATGTTGTGTCAAGTCCGAGTCGCTCTATATTCTAATTGGAGGCAAAGCATGCTCAACTTAGCCACACGCTGACACTGACAGCGTCCGATGATCGTGATGCCATCAGGTTTGATACCCTGAACACTCTTTTCGATTTTACTACACGCGGCCATCTCGAGGCTTAGAGCTTCAAAGGATAACATACCAGCGGACCTGTGATACCCCGTTCTGTGCAAGTACTTCCCACCTTGTTTGACAACAGTGCGTAAACTTATCTTATATGTCAACCAACAGCACAACAATTGCCTTTGTTGTTCGAACGGAAATGGTTGCATTCTATTCTCAGCTGCTGTTATAAAAAAGCGTCGTTTTTGACATTTGTGAGTATTCTTCTTGTCTTTTTGTCCTGAAAAAGTATGATACACAATGAAGATAGTACATAAACTGGGAACACGGAGGACAGGATCATATCAAACTATCACACCATCAATCAACCACCCAAGGTTCACTTTGGCCGGGTAAGATTCGCATAGGAACTTTTTTCAAACTCGGAATACCTTGCACATTGTCATGACTCATTATTCACACTATGGAACGCCACATTCATCTCAGTTGCGTCGTTATGTTCTTGTCCCTCGGGAAGAACTGCGCTTCGATAGTCACAACGGACCGGCATTCAACTCGCGCGAAGATCCAGAACAATTACGATGGGAATTAGCCCGACAAACCCAGGAAAGATCTCGTTCAGAAAAGCAAAGGTTAGAACTAGATTACCTATCAAACTACCTCCTGGTGATAAGTCAAACATTGAATCGACTTTTGAAGCCCCCAAAGCACGTCTTCAAGCAGGACGCATGCGTATGAAGATGACTATAGTCGTTCTCCTTCGCGGAGCCACAGGCCCGAACCTTCAACGAAGAGAAGCAATACGGAGATCAAAGACTGTAAGTTGATCGACGCGGATCTCCTGCGATGACGGACAATTGACGCCCTGTCGATCTCAGCAAATGCTCATAAATCAAGGAGATCTCATCATTCCTTCTCATCGACCAGTTCCATCACGAGGTCGAATTCTTCTGGTTGGGCATCACACGATACCAGCAACTCCAGCGTACATGCCCCAAGCAGGGCTAGCCGGAAATCGTCAAATCAAGGACGTGAGCCCAGACTCCCAAGTGGCTCGACTCTACGGCAAGAACACCGGAGGTCGACTTCGTCGCGTGGTACGCCTACCATGCTCAACTTTCCTGATGAGAATCGCGATGGGCGCTCTCCTGCCCCACCATCGTCATTTAAAATGAATCATGCGCTACAGTATGACAATGGGTCTGCGGGAAGAAGTGAACACACGCTATCGTACGTTGAGTCGAGGCATGAGGATGGCCTGGACCATGAAAGGGATGGAGATTCGAAGCACAACGGAAGTAGACGCGAGTCCTTCGTTAGCGGCCGAGGTTATGATAAGGGTCGGTTGAGCAATTGGACCTTCATCCATTCATCCCGAATGATGACAATTTTCTGTAGAGAAAATTATCCCGTCCGCCCTATCTGAAGCAAGGACAAAAATACTCAGAAGCGAGCCAACTTACGAACTGCGCTCCACCACTACTGATCGACAATATTACGAAGAACAATTGAATAGGGCCTGGGTCACGTCGAATAACGACCCGTATACAAACCCGGAGTTTGTGCGGACGGAACAAGCTTGGGAGGCCCCAGCTACTACTCTGAGGGGAAGCCACGAGGAGCAATTTATGTTCGAAAAGGCTGCGCCTAGAAAGCTCACGAAGTCTAAGAAGGGTGACAAGATAAAGAACAAGGATTCACCAGTAGAGACAATGATTGAGCTGAGACGGCAAAGGAAGAAACAGAAGGATGGTGGCGGAATTCTTAAACGGTTCAATGCTTGGGCTGGCAATCTCCTGAGCACATCACGGAAATGACCACACGGTTGACTTTTTCTAGTACTTTTTTGCACAGGTTTCCAGATTTCGTATCATCTCTGTACTCAGCTCGTATTTGTATCTGAATGGAGTCAAGATGATTGGTTGGCTATGCATCGTGATGATGACAAAGTATTTTTTCTGGGTCGCATCGATGCTTGGCATAAGGAAGGAGAATGGGGGGAAAGTGAGAAGTCTTGAATGTGCTCTTCGATTATGGGCGTTGACTATCAGGCGTGAACTCAGGCATGAGAGTTGAGAAATATATATGATTGGTCTGGACAATGATGTAATAGTGTTTTTTTAGTGAGCTGTGAGCGGAAACGTCAGTCAGACGTGACAAGTAAAACATAGTTTGACAAACGAACCTTCAGGTGTCTTTGCAATGTAGTCAATGGCTGGCAAGGAAACGGCATTGTAAGCATAGAGCGGCCGAGGTGTCTAGTCAGACACCCACCTTCCTGAACCGACGTTATTGCGTCCGCCTCTTCGTCTGGGATTTCAATAGCGAATTCCTAATGGAAGAGAGAGAGATATCAAAATTAGTTCTTTGACTAATTAACATAGGCCATACCTCCTCGACCGCCATGACAACTTCCACTTGGTCCAGGCTGTCCAAGCCCAAGTCCTTGGAAAAATTCGCGCTTGTTGCGATCTAAGAAAGCCATCAGCTCCACACACAAAACCTTTGACATGACTCAACTCACTTTGCTCTTGTCCACTTTCTCAAAACCCTCTAACACCTCGAACACACGCGACTTAATAACATCCTTTGAGAGCCCTGCCTGTGCTGAGAATGCCGCGCGCTGTACGAGCTGGCGTTGAACGCGAGGAGCATTCCAGGCGAAACGGGGGAGAGCTGAAGCGCGAACGGCCAGACGAACGAAAGACATGGTATGGATGAAACCAAAAAACCGTTAGACACGACAAACCTACAGTCACACCGGCATTGCCCGCCGACGACCGTGTGAGCAATTTGTTGATGACCAAGCTGAAGCTGAGTCCCATCGAAAGATTTTTTCAACAACATGACTTCAACCGACCTTAGCTCAGTTGGTAGAGCGCAAGACTGTAATGGTTATCATCTCATATCTTGATGCCGCCTGTTCGATCCAGGCAGGTCGGAATGAAAAGGGATTAGACCGTTATTTTATAATTTTGTTTGACAACATACGAACAGATCTGAGTGAACCGAAAAAGACCCCTGTCACGATAGATACCTGAGATGCAAAAACTATACACAAGTCTGCTATTGTGAAATATGCACAATATTAATGTCTCTATGATATTAACTTTTTGAGAGCCTCAACATGTGCCTCCCGCTTGCTGACAAGATCTGCATGGGCCATCAATCCCCGCAACTCGACCTCCAACTGCACGATCCAAGTCATCCGTTAGAATAAATGACTGCTATAAACAAACTACAAGCACACACCTGCAGAACCTTGTCTGCTTCCCACATTCTCGTGGGCAGATTCTCCAAGGCTACATACACAGCAGGTATTGACTCACACTGTAGAAGCTCTGGCTCGTTGCTCCGCAAGATACCGAGGGCCACGCGGAATAGCACATCTAGACCATCTATAAGGAATACATCCCAGACTCGAAACAGGGTCTATATTATCACCTGATTAATCCTCATAACTGCTATGAACAGAAGCAAGGCTCACCTCAACGGGCAGGCAATCTGTGAACAGCGAGAGGAACCATGAGAAGCAGATCGCAGCCAAGTCGACGCCAAGCTCGGTCAAATGAGCATGGAGCTTGGGCGTGTGCTCCTGCACGTAATCGAGAAGGACAAGAGGGCATGCCCTCGAGGGGAGGAGGGACGGCGAGAAGAAGTCTTCAGGCAAGATCTGTTCGACGATGGCTGCGAGTGTCCAGAACGCATCCTCCTCGTCCGCATGGACAAGGAGTAGCGTCGACGTAATCAAGTTCATACCCTGGCAGTACCCAACTGCCGGGTTCCGCCTGAGCAATTTTACAGTAAGCATCTAGGCGCTCAATCTCGAGCAAAACCTGGAGGCCTACTCACCGACTATACGCAATCAACACCCGACGCAACTTATCCACACCTGCACCGTCGCCCCCAAAGAAGATGTTGAGTGGCATCGTTCGTCCCACGTCCTTCTCAATCTCCCCTGTTACGCTCCCAGGGCCCTCCGCCTCCGCCAAAAGATCCTGAAACACTCCTGGTTCGCGCATGTCCAGCGCACCACTACACTCAAGCCACACCTTCGCACGATACACAAGCGGAATACCGCTCCTCACGAGCCGGTCGAATTCCCTCCGCTCATCTCGGTTAGCCGAGAGCCCAAGCTGCGCAAACCCAATGAGGCCCTCGCTGTGCACCAGCTCTTCATCCTCGCACGCTGTGCCGAGCCCGAGGATCGCTGCTGCACCTCCAGAAAGCGACGCCTGAGCGAGCATGTGAGTCTTGAGGGGCACCTTGATCATACTGCGTTGCCGCACGAAGACGTCCCACTCGCGCCGCTGTGCAGTCTGTTGCTTGTCATGTATCTCCGTGAGCTGATCAAGTAACCGCCGAATGGTGTTGGCGCACGCGTGTCGTGGAGTAGAGGCGGTGATGGCGAGGATAGAGGTGGACGCGACCGGGGATGAGGAAGATGTGAGCGTCGAGGATCGTTTGCGGCTTTTAGAGGAGGAGCGGGTGCTTATTGATTGTCCGTCAACACTAGCAGTGTCGTTTGCATTCCCGTTTGTCTGCAGTGGGGATGATTCCCCGTCACAAGGGCAGCTCCCCTTTACGATATCGACGACTTCTTTAGCTCCATCCTCTTCCTCGTCATCATCCGGCCAGCTATTGTTCTCCTCCCTATCCGCAATCTTCACCCCCGTAAGACAGGCTGGTGCTGTATTCCCGCACTCCTTCGCACGTATAAGCAGGAGAACATCATACTGCGACACATCATACACAAAACCATACCGGTCCGTGAGCGGCCTCTGGGTTTTCTCGTCGTGATAATATTCCTTGAAGCGCGTAGCGTTCTGCGGCAGAGGTATCGAGAACGTGAACTCGCGCGAGGTCAAGGGCGTGTATGTGCGGGAGAGATATTGTGTGGGGGGTTTTGCGATGGCGGGTATGATTGACTCCAACGGAACTGAGGCGGGCCTGCGCACAATGACTGAGCCTGCGGGTTGGCCATTGGGAGACACAACACCGGTGCCGCCTTGCCGGCCTTCGTGGTTTGCTCCTCCCGAAGGTGAATCTGAGACACCAGTCACCTTTCGTTGCTGGGGGAGGAATGATCCAAATATAGGCGACTTGAGAGACGCCTTCGCCTTGTTCTTCCGTTTATTCTTCATCCCGTCGACCTGTTGGCTCAGCGCACGGCTGAGCGTCATTGTCGCATCTATACCATCTGACGGGCTAATTATGGGAGTTGGGCCAGGTCGATCTACAACATCAGGCTTGGGTTCACGACGTTCCTTAGGCCGTTCGCGGAATGTTATCTGCACGTCCCGGGCGTGTGCGACAAGATCAAAAGCAAGTTGGGCAATGAGGGGAGAGGTGTATCTCCTCTGGTCAGCGAGGATGCTGGCTGGCTCTGTTGTCATCACACGGGTGGCATTGGCGATGGCGCGGAGGGAGGAGCCTTGCATGCGAAGAGCCCCAGGATCGTCAGTGGTGGCCAAGGTAGAATTAGATGTTTGTAACACTTCTGTCGATTCTAGTGACGTTGTGAGTTGAGGTGCGGCAAGTGTGGGGGCAAAGGCGGGCTGCATGGGTGACGAAAGGACTGAAGGTGCTATGGACAACGTTGGGGGAGTCGTGCGTGTTGAACGAATGGACTCTGCATCCACATCTGAGTTCGCGGCGGTGACAGGAGTGCTGACTGTGTCTAGTACAGCAGGGCGTTTCTTTGACGGGGCGGAATTCAGTAAAGAGATGCCCAGTGTCCCAAATACACTTTTCGCAGTTTTACGGCTAGAATGTCGTGAGGGAACCACAGTGTCTGATGTTGAATCAACTGGGACTGGTGGATCTTTATCTGGCTGGGTGTGGGGACTTGACTGCTGACTTCGAGACCGTGATTTGCTTTGGACGCCCCACCAGGTCCCCACCCATGATGGACGTTCTGGGCGCGCACGTTGCGGCACTAGAGTAGGATCGTCGCGACCTTCAGACGCCTCCACTGCGTCTGGTATTATAGCATCTGGGACAGTTGGGGTAGCTTGGTCATCGGACACAATTGATGCAGAGGACGAAGCAGGGAGATGAGTGGACTCGGTAGGGGATTCTGATTCCTCGGGCATGCTTGTGAGCATTGAGGCCTCTGGGAGGCTGGCACTGGGAGCGAATGAGCTGTCATCTAAAATGGCTTCACTGAGCGATTCGGATAAAGACTGAAAAGACGGTCAATCCATCTAGCCAAATCTAAAATTGAGCTGCTCACCAGTAAACTCTGTTGGCGTCGAACCTGATGTTGTGATTCGTCCGCGTCGGTAAATATCGACTTGATAACGCGCTTTGCAACGTCCTGTTCGGAATTCCGCAACTCTTTCAGGAGTGCATCCGCCCTCTCACGCCGTGCAAGCTCCTTCTCTTGTAACAACTTCCTGTTCTCCTCCAATTCCACTCTAACGCGTGATAAATTATGCAAAGCCGAAGACAAGATGCGGAGGGCCGTATGATATGGATGGTTTGGCACCTCTGCTGGTGAGTCGGCCTCGCCAATGCGTGAAATAGCGCTCTGAATAGCCTCGTCCGAGTACTCGTGCCATTTAGTGGCAAGAACCTGGCTCGCAACAGCAGCCCCGTACATCTCCCCATCGGAATCGCTTGTCACGATTACATTTGGAGTTCCGAGGCCCGCAGGACGAGGAGGGGACAAGATGGAATCTCGTGATGATCCGACCACGAAGAGGGGCACGCCACCATTGGATTGGTCCCACATCGTCGACAGGTCTTTCCTCTCACCTACAACTGCCCTCTCCATGCTCCCTTTTCCATATCCTCGCACACTTCCATCCCAGTTAGGTCCGCCAGTGGTGTCGGCCTCTAATTGAGCACGCAGTGAGTGGTAGTTGGTCGGCGGCCGTTGGGACGAATCTGCCTCTGTCTGCGCCCGTGTTCGTCGGCTTCTAGATGGGTTCTCGTCTGGAGAAAGCGGGTGCGAGTGGACAGGGGTCTTTATCTGAGATGCCGACATATATTATAGGGTGTGAAGAGAGCTCCAATTCGCATATGTAATCCCGATTCTCGAACCAGCCTCGCCTCGTGGTGATGGCACCGACTTAGATAGCGAGCAGGAACTGGCTGAGCGTTATCGTCGCTGTGCACGTTCTCCGCCTTATTCAACGCGTGGTGGGGGAAGAGTAGAGAGGGTATTAGCATAAACAAAAGTCCAAGTACCCATCACGTGGTTAGTTCTGACTACAAGTATACTGAGTACGCCACCACAATGTCACCCCTGCAACACCCGTGGTGGCCACTGCAACCAAATATCACTGATGGTAGCGGAATGGTGCCAAGACAGAGTGTCATAGGAGGAGGTGACGATCAAGTTGGAAATACAATGAGGTACCACACAAGATCGCTTGCTTGCTGAGGATTTCGACGCTTTTCGATGTCAACATGGTTGCAATATCTGGATGTCGCATGACGCCTTCTAGATCCATGTTTCAGACCTCAATCGTCGAGGACGGAGAAATACTGAGCAAGTGAAAGAACCTCTTCTTCGCCAAGGTTTTCCGATTGTCAAAAAAGTGAAAGATTCGCTGGATCCTAGTCATACTCAAATTCTCCTCAAAGCTGAATGCTGAGTAACAAACACATGAGCAACAGAATAAGATATATTCAAGGAGAAAACTAGCCATTTGTCCGGATCCAAACGATCGTAGCTTGAAATTTGAACGCTACATCGCTTCGAGCACCACTGAAGTTCCAAAACGCTGGATCGCTTGTAGCTATACATAACTGCTATAAGCGGGCCCATGTCCTTGGTTTTCGAGTGCCATGTACAAAGGCCGCGGTGCTAATGGTAGTTCCGTGATCGTAAGGTTGATTTCCCAGAGAATTACCTGGTGTAGACCATGGTGCATTATCGGATCGAGTCTTTACAGGAATAGATATCGATTAATGTCAACTTGTCTGAAGGTTGCTGTTGTGAACTGTGAAGATGTCGTACAACTGTTTGTCCTCGTTTTCGATCTCAGTTTGGTCTGCCTCTTCCTCAAGCCTACCACTACAAGTTGCGTTCTAGGCTGGAACCCGGGCAATACATTACTGATGTATTATTAGTGGAAGATCCTTCGACAGGCTCTGACTCAGATTACTCGAGGTGCGCTCGATATCACTTTGGTGTTTTTTGGCCAAGATCTCACATCTCCTCAGCTCGGTAGGATCTTCCAGTGGGCCTAGTGTGCAATGGCAGCTCACAGGATGATGTGATACAGTGGATATCGTGGTTCTTATCCTCCAAAGGCAACGAATATTTCTGCGAAGTCGATGAAGACTTTATCCTTGATCGCTTCAATTTGACTGGCCTCAACAACGAGGTCACAAATTATCCGCAGGCTCTTGACCTCATCACAGACAACCTGGGTGAGTTCCAATATCCCTGTAACTCGATGGATGGATGCCTAAACGCGCTACGCAGACGATGAAATCCAAGACGAACTCAGAGGCTCATTAGACGTTCAAGCACGGTTCCTCTACGGTCTAATTCACGCCCGATGGATTGTCACAGCCCGGGGTTTGACAAAAATGGTTCGCAAGCCTCCCACTCCTAGAATGTCACTTATATTTCCGGCAGCTTGAGAAATACAAGCGCGCCGACTTCGGTCGTTGTCCCCGCGTGTTCTGCCAGCTCCAGCCCCTCCTTCCTGTCGGACTCTCCGACGTCCCCTACGAAAAATCTGTCAAGCTCTACTGCGGCCGATGCGAGGACCTCTACTCCCCTAAATCCACCCGGCACGGCTCCATCGACGGGGCGTACTTTGGAACAACCTTCCCGCACCTCCTTTTCCTCGTCTACCCCACATTAATACCCCCGAAGAGCGGCCCTACGGATCTTGGGACCCCTAAGGACAAGGATACGGACTCGAAGGGCAGCCGGAGGAGAGTCAGGGAGGAACAGGAAGTTTCGGTTGCCGAAGGTGATGGGCAGGGTATCAGTACAGCTAGTGCAGCGCTCAAGGCGGAGAGGTATCGTCCGAAGATTTACGGGTTCCAGCTTAATGAGACTGCGAGACTGCAGAGGTGGCAGGAGGCGGTAAGGGACAGGTAGGCATTTGATTAATTGGGCTGAGTTCTTATCTTCTGACCCTCCTTTACATTTAGACAGGTTGCGAGGCTCGAGGCTCTGGAAGAACGGACGTAGCACACACATGAACTCTGATGATCGTATAACGACTTTTTATTTATTTATATTCTCTCTGCGCTGTTGCTAAACTGTTCTCGTCATTCTTTCATTGCAAATGCCGTCCCATTCACGTTAGTTTTCTTCAAGGGCTCTGTTCAGAATATCTTGTATCTTGGTACGATTTTACGAGCCTGCTCTACTTTCAAAACTTCAAATGGGAAGCCTGGAATGAGCACCCGACTGTAGCACGCGCAGAAATGCGTGGTTGACTACCCGCTCTTCATCGGATCTTTTTGGGACGACATAGACATCTCCGTTAACGGGGAAGCTTTCCTGTTATCCCAACGTCACTTTATAACCGTTTGAACTGTCGACACTCGATTCATCCTGGTCCCCGGACGAGGGTCAAAGCGACTTCCAATTCAAATCCGTAACAAGCTCTGCTGCTCCTGAGATGGAACGTCTCCAAGAGTTTCGCTTCCGACACATCTCACCTTCGACCCCTCATGATGTTTTTCAGTGGAATCATCAAATCATAATGCCAGAAGATTCTAGCTAAGAGAAGGAGCTGATGAAAGATGAGTTAATTTTGATAATTTCCCGTCTTCTTCAGCCTTTGGATATGCGTGCACTTCTATCTTTCAGTTTCTGGCATTCGTGAGGCGCAAGAATTTTGGAAGCGATGAGCACAACGCTTGTATCAGAATTACGGAATGTAAAGTGAGTCCGAAAAGTCTGAGATTTGATATTCAATTAAATCTGACTTGCAGCAGCAGTACCCACCCACAAACTGTATAAGGATTGTCACACATATCAAGTTTCGTTTGCGAACGATTTTATGCTTGCCAGTGTTAGCACCCCATTCACGCTCTTATTTCCTAGAAGTCGGGTGCACGGTTCACCTTTTGTGCTCGAATACCAATCTCTCTCCCCACACGCATCGAACACGTAATCCTCTTCATGGTCCACTTTCCCTCCATCCATTTCTTGTGTATCTGATTGACACTGATGTATAGATAAATAGATAGGTTTAACCTCGCCGGAAATCCCAAGAAATGTTTCATGAGAACATGATCGGCTATGGAAGGAAGGAGGAAGGTTTATACCGGCGCGGTCCGCAAATGATCGATGGCGAAATATTAGACGAGACTTTATAACTTACAAGACCAAGACCTTTCAGAAGCGAGTGATTATGGGTGAGTGTAACTTATCGTACGATGTCGTAAGTTGTAATTCAATTACTCCAGCATTTCCAGTCCGCGCTTCTAACTGGATATTAAATATACAATTGTCAGATGGCCCAGACGGCCCACACAATCTCCAACGTTCCTCATGGCAGGATTGCCAAATGGACTTGAAATGGACATTCGTTGTGTGGAGCCTATCAGAAAAAAAGCTTATCCCGTACTATAAAGCCGCTCCCTCCCATCAAAGCTGTCTTGATCCTGAGGCTCTCTTTTCGTCCTCGATCATCTGACGACAAGATTCTCTTTCCTCCTCGAATCAGTACACGACAAGCTCGACGTTCACATCACGACACACGGTACACGCGACGGCTATGAGTGAAAAAGAGCTCGAGAACGAGAAGACGGTGGGTCGCGTTTCGGACGCGGAATCCCAAACCGACGCGTCGCTGTACTCGAACCAAGGTTACGACCGTGCCTACGGCCTAAAATGCGATCTCAGTGAGTTTTCTCCCATTTTCGACTTGCCTCTGAGCTGCCATTGACATCGCCCTCACAAGTCAACAAATGCATGCAGGAAGAGTAAAAAAAATCCATTCCAACGACCCCCGTCGAGGCGCTCACGCGAATCGTCACCACAGGATCGGCTACGGAAGATATCAGATCCAACTGTTTATCCTGACAGGGTTTGGGTGGATGGCCGACAGTAAGTTGTTTCCACGTGCACGTACCGCGCGGTGCCTTACAATGATGTCATTTCTCATCACACGTTCGTAAACTACCCAGACATCTGGCTTCAGGGTGTCGCAATCGTACTCGGCCAGGTTCAGCAAGAACTCCTCCCAGTACGCGTGGAGTTCGCGACGCTTGCACTCTATGCTGGTCTTATTCTCGGCGCGTCGGTGTGGGGCGTTATGGCGGATTTAATCGGCCGGAAGTTGTCTTTCAACGTGCGCGATTTTGCTGCGATCTTTCTGCCGTGTGCTCATCCCACCTTGTGCATTTACTAGATTACCTTGTTCTTGGCTGGTGTGTTCGGTATTGCAGCTGGTGGTGCGAACACCTTCGTTACTTTTGCCTCTTTGGTTGCGTGCCTTGGTTTTGGGCTTGGCGGAAAGTACGTCGGATTATACTTTTACACTTATTTTTGGTTCTATTCTGACAATGTACCTCTGTTTTTTAGTTTACCAGTCGATGGTTGGGCTTCTACTTATTTTATACATGCAACATTCATTCACACAGCGGCTTCTAAGGTGCTTTGTATCTGGAGCACATCCCCCAAAAATACCAGGTTGGCGGATTTATTTTGCTTGAATCTGGCTCACAGCTAACCAAACTATGCTTGACAGTGGACACTGACGCTTCTCTCAGTATGGTGGGCCCTTGGCCAATTTGTCGCGTCATTGATATCTTGGGGCTTCATCGGAAACTACTCGTGTTCTGCGACGGCTCCGGTTGGCCAATGTTTCAAGGTTGATAATATGGGTTGGAGATACACCTAGTATGTTCCTGGTCCAAGGAAATGATAAGTGGTTATCTAACTTACGTCTCACAGCTATACTTTGTGAGGGACTGCGACCACCATGCCTCTTTTCTCGTTGATCGTACAACTTTCTGTTAGCGGTTCTATGACTTTCCTGATGTTCATCATGCGTTTTGTTGTCTTCGATCTTCAGGAGTCTCCGAAGTATCTTGTGGCCAAAGGTCGTGATGAAGAGGCAATTGCTGTACGTCCCGACGTGGCGATATCTACATCCACTGAATCGACCCTTGGAATAGGTGCTTCAACACATCGCAAAGCGTAACGGCAAGACGATTAGCCTTACTTTGGAACAGTTGACAGCAATCGAGGGCTTCGTGCAGTTTGCTCCCAAGTCATCGCTCGAAGTCGTAAAAAATGCGTTCTCAAACATCTCCTTGTATGATTTCAAGGCTTCTGTCATATTTTCTCAACTATAATCTTTATTGTAGGTCGCATGTTAGGCCCTTGTTCGCTAGCCGCAAGATTGCAATCAACAGCACCCTCATCATTCTCTGTTGGGGTGCGTAAACTGAAAAATTTAAATGCCGGTGTCACTAAACACCTGTGGGCACAGGACTTCTCGGCCTTGCGTACCCGCTCTTCAACGGCTTCTTGCCTCTATACTTGAAGCAGCATTTCACTAGCTCTTCGGGCAGCGTCAATACAACCTACCGCAACTATGCTATTATATCACTGATGGGAATCCCCGGTTCCTTGCTCGCATGCCTCGTCGTCGACTGGACCCGAAATTCGAAGAGCAAGTGGTCTATTGGCGGCCGTAAATTGACCATGGCAGTGTCGACCGGACTTACTGGGATCTTCCTCTTCCTCTTCACTACAAGTAAGAGCGATTCCGCCGTGCTTGGATGGTCCTGCGCCTCGGGCGTTACCCAGTAAGTCATCAATCACCTAACTAAACAGTCCAATAATAACTCATGTCTTTATTATAGAAATGCTGTACGTCCGTTTTGACTTGACGTCACTCCTCGGGCACTTCTGATGTTTTTAATAGATGTACGGCGTCCTCTACGCGTACACACCCGAAGTCCGTGCTTTTGCTTTACCTCGTTCAGCAAATTGCATAAGATTGATGACATACATCGTTTAGGTATTCCCAGCCCCCCACCGTGGAACTGGTGACGCCATCGCAAGTAGCTTTAACAGAATCACGGGTATACTTTCGCCTGTCATCAAGATCGCCACCACGACAGCTGCTGGTGCCGCAGTGAGCGGTAGTTCGCCAAATGGGTACGTCCATAAAAGAATCATGTTCATCCCCGCAGTGGTAACCATTCGATATGTGCCGTAGATCGATCTTCGTCGCTGCAACGCTTTTCTTGGTTGCTGCTCTTTTGATGCTGGGTCTGCCGATTGAGGTACGCAGTCTGATTTTGGATGAATATCCGGTCGTTGATGATCCGGTAGACGGCTGGAAGGGCTGCCATGTAGGTGCTTACAGTGGGGATGCGGCCATAGATACACTTACGAAATCTCTGAACGATATACAACACGATATTGCAATGAAAATCCTTAAGAGCAAGGTGGCTGTAAGATGGAATAATTGCCTCGATCTGCAAATATATACACGACGTATTGCAATTCTTACGGTCCAGCTTCGTCTTGGGCACAATGAGAGAGGACGAGGAAGGAATCGGGGGACACGAAGCGGAGGATGCGAGCACTTGGGGGTTGGGGGAAGGTCACGGCAGTGACACAGTACGCGGGGCAACACAGCCGCCCGGGTGGGCGGGCAAACCCGGCGGTTAGTGCGGGCATCCAACACAGCGTGAAAGTGAA
>JABAJS010000039.1:31646-79074 GCA_018221635.1 Tephrocybe sp. 10521TJB | reverse complement strand
CTGAATATCCCGAATATCCAGCTCAAGTACTGGCAACAGGCTGTTGCAACTTGAAAGCAGTTGGCGCTTGTGCAGTGTGTGACAATTCCGAAAGTCGTCACAACACGTGTCGTGGCGTCACGCCGACTTTCGCGACTCGAGATCCAACCACATTTTGGCCTCTTCTCAAACAACTTGAACTATTAATCTTATGATCTAGCTTACCTGTATACTTACTATATAATGAGTGCAAACACTCCGAATACCCCACCTATTCATGAGCTCCTTTATGGCATTGGCGACATGGACAACTCCGACCTCGAGCTTCATATTGAACGGCTCGACTCGAAACGAATTCCGAGTGGAAAATTCAAACAACCTTCGGCCTATGTTACAGCCTTTGAGAGTATGTAACTATCGTGTGGACTGTGCAATGGAACTCAACTTTGCCAATGAATAGAAATGGTCATGACGGTGTATGAGAGCGAATCACATCTTCTAACAGCTAAAGAAATCAATATGTTAGACGCCTTCTCCAAACTTGATTGTGTGTACCATTATTCCATCTCCAAATCTCTATATTGTTGAATTCTCGATAGACAATGCCCGCTACATCCTTGTTCGCAACCTCCTACGCAAACCCAATACTTGGCACAGTTTCAAATCGATGGAGAACTTTAAGAAGGAAATCGATGAGGATGGCTTGATTTGTGCTATCTTTGCGCTATGTCAACCTATTGAAGATGAACCCCCAATCAAGGAAGAAGTCAAGGAGCAGTCTACCCTTGAGGGACTGTCGGCCATACCCAAGCTAGTGGTCATCGACCTTACTTTTGATTCTGACGACGAAGAGACGAAACCCGTGCTTTCAAACGCCAAAGCAGGACCGTCAAACTGGCACAAGGACCAGGATGTCAAGCCTTCCCTCAACGCCTTGCTCCAAGGTAGCGATTCACCACCTTATGAGCCTGATTTCAGCTTCTTCATGGAGGACGAGTCTTCTATGAGCTTAGAGGAAGTGCTCAGGAAGCTGAATAACGATCAGCTGCGTGAACTTGTTAAGGAGACGAAGATTAAACCCGACAAAATGAAGGCAAGCTGGCTGTTTCCCTCTTTTCTCCCGTCTTTGTTAATAATTCCCTCCAGAAGGATACAATCATCAGTGCCCTTCTTTATTATGCCTCGACCCAAACGCCCCTTACCTTCGAGCCTATCACTAAGGGTGGACGAACCAGAGTCTCCCATGACGGCCTGAAACAAACATTACTTCCTTTTCAAGGCAAAGTAAAGGGTACTCAAGAAAATCGTCTGTTGCAAATGGCACGTGCTAAGCTCGGTTAGCTCAATTCTTTAATAGTTGAAATGTCCATTATCAAATGTTTCGATGAACAACAGGAAAATGCGTGCGCGTCAATGTCGACTTCTATTGGCTTGTTGCACGCCTCAGCGTCATCTACGAGCGTTCTACTCAGTACCCCAAATGCCTTCTCGTCCCATCCCTCTTAGTTTCGTTCAAAAAGCGCACATACCCAGAGTACGTTTTCACGAGGGATAACATGATCTGGTCCACCCGCGATGAGTTTATGGACTACTTCGAAGCCCTAAAGCTGGAGTCCGCTATAGAAACAGAACTCGAAACCCCGCCAGCCGACCAGCCTAGCACGATGACGCCGACCCCCCGGGCAGGTAGCAAATATATCACACCTGTTCCATCCCGGACACGACAAACTCTGACTACCCCGCTACGGACCCCTATGAGTGCTGGTCGTGCGACCGAGAATCCTGCTGTGTGTAAAAAAGAGGAGGACCATCAGGAGGAGAACCATCAGGACGACGAACTCGATTGGACAGTTGAGGGACCCTCGAACGCCAAAGCACAGGCAGCACTTACAGTGAAGAAGTTTTTCGATGACGTGGTACTCAAGAGGTGGGACGAATGCCTTGTGCGCAGGACGCACTGTATTAAAGACAGGTCACCTGGGCTTGAACGATTTGAACCAGGTAGGATATGACTGACCCCCCTCCTTCATGTGACTCGCGATTTATCGTACTTCTTAGGCTTTGTCTATACCCGAATTTTTGGCAAAATCATGCGAGCGTTACAAATACTGAAACTTCACTCTGAGGAGAACGTACTCTTGGAGGCCTTATTAGGACAACCTTTCTGGCGACAGGGCAAGCGTGCCCAATGGTATGACCGGCGAGCGCTCCTGCATACCACCTATCTATGCAAGTCAGTGGACAATAGTTCAGATGTGCTTTATAAGGCAATGGAAGGGTTAAAGGAGGCCCTTAATGACGACGGCACCCATTTGGGTAAGTTTTCCTTTACATTTAGAATGCTTATGTATCTATAAGCTTTCTTCCGCAGTTTATCGTCCAAAGCTTGTCCGAAGGCTAATCAAACTTGAGAAAAAACTAAAGATATCAGAAGAGGATCGTTGCTCCTGCAGTGGCGAATTGAGAAATGCCGAGAGTGTGCAGTTTTCAGCAGAGAGGATCTTCAAGTCTGACAAGAGCCTGAAGCTGGACGCTCAAGGTCGCCCGGTCAAAGATCTTCACAGCTACTTCTCTCCCAATCCAAACGTTATCAATGCTACACCCAACGGAAAAATACCTGTTGCTACTCCTGTGAGCACAATATTCTTGAATCAAGTATCCCGTTCATCACTTGCAGGCGAAAAACCCCTCCGACAAATGGAAATGGAAGGGCAAATCAATATGGCAAGGTCGCGATGGCGAACAAATCAATGTGGAATGCAGAGCTTTACAGTTCTACGAAGAATCTGGTTATAAAGGGTATGGCTTTCTACAGATTCTCGACTGTTTCTTATCTTTCTAAGCAACCTTCAGTTTCCATTCTGAAACCCGAATCTTGACCACTCTTTTCTCTCTTCTATTCTGGGACATCATATTCGCTGACGTGCCTGGGGCTTTTGAGACTGCATACCAAACTGCGCCTTTGGATTTGATGGAGGATTCTTTCTATCTCGCACGAAAGGATCTCATTGACACGAGATTAGAAGAGATCAAACACAAAGGCCGTGCTCAAGAAATTGTCAAGCGCCACGACGACCGCTATAGGGAGAAGAACACTTGGTGTGTCGGTGTTCGTTGGGATATTTGCACGCAGGATGATTTGTTGGAGATCGTTGAGGTATTATCACCAGTGTGTTCTTAATCGAATCTACTAATGTGCTGCCAACCCTGCAGTGCCTCGGAGGGGAATCACTTACTATTATCTGTCGGCTGTTCTGCGAGGATTATGGAGGACGAAGTAGTGGAGTACCTGATCTTATTATTTGGGATATCTCTAAGGGACTCTGCAAATTTGTCGAGGTCAAAGGCCCAGGTGATAGACCGCAGGAGAATCAAAAGGTATCTTCACAATCCCTGTTGCTATATTCTTAGCGGCTTACATGCGTTGCGCAGCTTTGGTTCGATTCACTATTGAGGGCGGGCGCCAATGTCGAGATATGTAATGTTCTTGATCGAAGCAACCCGCCAAAGCCGCGAACGATAAAGAAGCCGCGTGGATCCAAGTCAAAAAACAAGGGAAAGACATACGATAATTCCGATTTCGAGATGGACTCTGATGACCCAGGCAACGATGATCACTCGCGTGGTGAATCATGTACGGCCCCTCCTAATGTAAGGAAGCGCAAGCAACCCCCAGATGAGAACGTAGACGTACTACCGACCTTTTCTCATGCTGCGACACCACCAAAATCCCCGCCTGGTGCATCCTCGATGCGACGTTTACAACACATGGAAGTCGTGGTTTCACCGTCGAAGAAACGAAGGTCTATGCACCCGCCTTCGTAATCTTTTAATCTACTTAAATTATCACTCTTATCTTTATTTGTCTCTTAGATTCGGCCGTTTGGAATATCTTGTGTAGTCTGTACTTATTATTTTGTCTTACTGTTCACCTGTGTACTAATCTGACAAACGATCTGCTTCTGAAAGTTCACAAACCAAGTGTTTATTATTTATTAGAAGTCAACCCCACGTAACACTGTGCTTATCGTAGTTTAGCCAAGGGCCACACAGACCTAAATGAGTCGAGTCAGAGATGACTCTACATTCGAGGAATGGACGAACATCGGAGGCACTGCAGTAATAACCATCACAGCATGGGACGCCACTGGCGAGGACACCGCAGCTCTGACCAGAAGCACGGCAGACACTGCAAACCTACAATATTGTTTCTGAGTTACGATGAATACTATCACATTGTGTATCCTACATCGTAGGGGCTGCTGCACCACAGGCCGTCGCAACAGAGGGCACCGTTACCCAAATCGCCACAGAAGCCTCCAGCCGCAGAGCAGGCTCTTTCAGTCAATGCTGCTCCAGAAGCGCTCGAGGCTCCAAGGAGAAGGGTGGCGAGGGTAGCGGCGGTGAGTTGGGTCGGAGTAAAGCGCATTGTAAATAGTTGTTGTAACTGGGTACTTGGAAGTCATTTGCTCTGCTTTTTGTAGTCTTCTGATCTCTACCGGGCCGTGCGAGGAGAGGTCTGCCTGGCAGGTCCGTTGCACGTATACCTCCGACAACGATATCGATATGATCTATGTGATCTTGAAAATGGATTGAATGATTGCCCTGGCAGATTTCTTCTGTCGCACGTTCCCTTGATTGAGAGTACTATGCATGATGTTTTCGAAGGAGTGAAGCGCAAACTCACGCCTGGTATCTTCAATTTGATGTCATAATCGCACCACCTCCGCTCCACGACGCGAAGTGCATAGGAATAGCGCAGGATTGCTTCTCTAGTCCCTGTGCTGTACTCAGGCTCAGCTCTCAAACACACATGGAAGTTGCTTGCCGATGACATCTGCCACAATGCGTGGATGGCTTGGCGTTTGAACGAGTATCGGAACTCGAGGCGCGCGTCTGATAAAAAGAGGGTCAGACTTTTCTCATCGTTGAAGTTGCATAAACGGACTCACTACGTTGTGTCGCGATTTGGAGATCAAAGGCAAAGAATGCAAGGACTTGATTCGCACTTCGACACCATCGATACATCTAATTGACTTTGAAGCGTATTTGAGGGAGTAGGCCGAATCCAGATTTCCCGGAGCCTGAGTCCCGAAACCACCATATTTGATTACTCGTTGGTTACGACTCGATGTTGTCCCTGAGCCTGAAGAGTCGTATTGAACCGTTGGAACTTTTTGGCGTCCCTAGTCAGGGAGAGCGCTTGAGCACAGTTTTTCTGTGGACGGCTACAGACTGCCGTGTTCTGTGACAAAGAAAGGGCCTAGTCACCTCAGTAACGGCTCACCATGTGGAACACCTCTCATTTTATGTGCAAATAAACACGTTAATCCGTCTGTAAAACCTGGACGATCGTAAGTAAGCGACAACAAAAGTACTTAATTAGATCAGGTACATATACATAATTGGCGAGACCTTCTGTAACGTGGATCGTAGATATTGATTGACCTGACGCCTGAAGGTCAACGTGAGGACAGAGATTCGAGATCAGAGCGTCATTTCAGCGATAAGCCATACGGCAAATTTTCAGAAGAAAAGCCATAGCCAAAGGATCTGTGCATGTTATCGAGAGGAATTGCGAGGTTGGAATATGCTGGGTCCCAGGTCGTCTTAGACTCGTGGCAGTTCAGAGGCTAATACATTATTGAGGGATCTACAGAAACTTGAAAATATTAAAGATTCGTCCAACAGCCGCCAACCTTGAACAAAGCATGCCTCGTCTGGATTGTGAAAATGCAGTGCTCAAGAGCCCTTAAACGCGCCTACAGAAGGCAAAGACCATTCAAAAGCAAAGGGCGGTCCTCAAGCTGACAAGTCTGCGCGACCCGCGCTGCGTTGAACCTATGTGAGACTGAAGCATTGATGGATCATGCACTGTATGCTGCAAATAGATTGCACCTCTTTCTAGTCGTGGGCCTTCTACATGCGCTCTCTAGACTTCAGGTGAAATAGCCGGAACTGTTTTTATTGGTCACCCACGTCCCTGACACGTCCAATCCAGTCTGAATCACATACCGTCTATCCAGCCAGATCTATGTTATCTGCATCGAACCCGACATTTTTTCTTACCATCGATAGTATGCTTATACTTCGATTTCGGAAAGTCTGAGGCACGAAGATGATCCGAGAAGAGGGTCTACGTGCTGAGCAAGCGTCGGGGGCGGGTGTCTTCTTTTGTCGCCCCCTCGTACCTAAAGGACTCAGCACGCAAAACACTGCTCCCGCTCTTTTTTGTCTAGAAAAAACACATCGTACATATGTTCGGCGTTATCCCGGGTGAAATATGATTGTGAGGACAACCAGGCCTCGGGAGTACATCAGGCAAAATGCTCTTGGGTGGTCTTGGCGTTCGTATATATTCCAACTCTATGGCGACCTGCATCACACACTGCCCATTCCAATTCCAAGTACTTCGAAGATGAAGTCTCAACTCGCATTGCTTATCGCGTTCATTGGATGTATGTAAAGCCATTCATCTTAGGCATACGTGTTCACACTGTCAATTTTACGCTCAGCTGTCACCGCCCAAACTTCCCTTTACATCCCTGGTTTCGATCCTCAGCCCATCAGTGCAGATATCCTTGGGGTAGACGGGGATGGTCATACAACGTGGGCTTTGCACCAAGGAGCATTGACGGGCACATTTGACGACGCCTCGTTTCCCGGTACTGGTTCGTAACAAACGTTGATTAACGCTTATAAAAACGAAGCTTGTAACTTACCTGACCTCGTAGCCACTCTGGTAGAGGGCCCCGACGACGCCTCCTTCACCTATGTCGATCCAGCCGGAGCGTTCACTATGGGCACGGATTGTTCTCTGTCAAACGGTCTTGCTATCTGTTCCGCCATCCTCAGCGGCGAGGTCGTAATCGAGACGGAAAGAGCAGATTTCATTATCGTCCAAGCCGGGACCACCGCCACATTTAGCACTGCAACAGGAGCCACGCCCACGCCTACTCCCACGTTCACAAGTGTCGTTTCTCAACTTTCCGCGGAAGCTGGTAGCTCTGCTCAGACGTCCGAAAATACATCCTCAGCCCCCAGCCCTACGGAAACTTCCAACGGCAGGGTCATTCTTCCGCCGGTCATCTCTGGGCTATTATTCTCTGCCGCTATATCCTTGGCCCTTCAATGATAGTTTCAAATATCTGCCGGGAAGACAGATATCTGACGGGATAGAAACGCAAGTAAACGTTGAACAACAAATCCTTAAAGTTGCAAAATTTGAGACGATCTTATTACCTTCAAGTAGACCTGTCACCCAAAAATGTACGACCATAATAGTTGGAAATAAGAGTGGTTTGATAGCTGCACACCTGGGCCGTTAGGCCACTGTATTACAAACTCATAAGGAGTTTAGTTCAATCTACATAACTACTTATACTACCTATGAATTAATAGAAAATTTACATGCTATGTATGCTAAGTAAGACGCAGTCTCGCGCAGCATCGGCACCTCGGGATCGGAGTAGTATATTACCGGATTACCAAATTCGGCAATTCTCCAACTATAATATATGACTCGAACGGACACGCCCTCCTCAATTATTCTTGGGTTGAGTTAGCTACCACTTGTCTGCAAAAAACCCTTTGTCGCGCTCACAGCCTCACTTGGTTCTCATATGATAGTTGGCATGGTTTTACAGTATCCGACGCTAGATCGGAGTCGCACCTACGGTTTTCTGTTCATTCCAAATGGTTAGGTGCATACATACATACCTCGCGGCAACTTTCCGGACCCCGGAAAACGTCTTCGACTTCTGCGACGCATGCTAGTTCAAGACCGTAACCATCAATGACTTTCACCTCGAGGTCCCCGCTCTCTGCCCGATAGCCCTCGGATGCAGTATAGCCCTCAGCCAGGATCGCCTCGCGATTTTTCTATCACGATTTCCTGCACAAGGCCCACACAGATGGTGTGGAATGTACTCAATCTAACTTCCCAAGACATGTCCTCGTCTAGGTACTTGTGCGTCAGCCTTTTCACGTCTAATCATTGTCTCTGGAAGACTGCAGGTCACTCTGTTCGATTTCCAGCTTGAGGAGACTTTGTTTAATGAGCAAATCTGTCACGTCTCCGATTCGAGCCTTCAGTCAGGCTATGACAATCCTCTTTTATAGTCGCGTCAGAGTTTATATCGAGTCATTCGAATCATACCGCCAGGAACCTACAGGAGCGTGACCTTCCCTGGACCTCTCGCTTACTCACGCGAGGCTGTCTAGACTCTAATTCCCCGCTCTGCTACACGTCCGCTTAACAATGTTAAGCGGACGTGTAGCTTGTCGGCACCCGTGTCATTTTCACATCTAAGATTTATCCGTTGCAAAGGCGAGATGAACTGTTCATTACAAAATTTCCATACCAGTTCATTAAGTTTTGTTCATATGTCAGGTAGTGGTTCCTTTGAATTAAATGCTGTGCAAAAACCACGGCATATTGTAAAG
This sequence comes from Tephrocybe sp. 10521TJB, assembly GCA_018221635.1. NCBI lineage: Eukaryota > Fungi > Basidiomycota > Agaricomycetes > Agaricales > Lyophyllaceae > Tephrocybe > Tephrocybe sp. 10521TJB. Next base: position 70,650 of record JABAJS010000039.1, on the reverse strand, counting down.
TGAAGCGACTTAAGTCCACTGTAGGTCCGAGAATCTATCGGAGAATTCAATGAAGCACATTGCCATGTTGATTTTGCACTTGATTGATTCCAGGAGCCATTAAGAGATTCCTCGGACGTTGAACTATACGCATCAAAGCCACAGCGTTGTGGTAGTGGCGCGGGTGCAGCGTCTTGGTTACTGTTGTTTTGCCATTGTTGTCTCGGACTCGAATCTAGTCATCAGACCCGAAATCGACTTCTCTCTCTGACACTCATCCCACACCTGCATCAGCCGCCTGCGGCCTTGGGTCTGGACTTCATTCAGGGCCATGTACTACGGCCCAATCATCAAGCTATGACTGTGTTCACTGCCTCACTGTGGGTTGGGCTTAGGGTTAAAAGCTCTCGAAGGAAAGCACTTGGACTGGGGAAGTCGAGAAGTCCCACGACCCAGGTTTGGACGAGTGAACCCGAGGCCGTTAGTTGCCCTGGCCTCGAGGAAAACACGTTCTGATCTTATCCACACTTGTTGATAATCTTGTTTGGACCCTTGTGGGTTCCCGGCAATGTGCTATTCATAAGAGCACGTTCACGAGCCTTCCTTTTTCTGGCCCTATAAAAGCTTTGTACTCCCAGGGCCTTTGAAGCTTTCCTTTGAACCCCTACTGACTTCTCCCCTCGGACCACTGGTTGGCGCTTCCACTACCTCATAACGCAATCTGGCTCCATCTCATTCATAGCCTCAGACCTAGAAGCAGATTCAATGACTGAGTACACAAGCTCGTCTCAGGCGCTCCGCGAGTACATGACGTCCCGTGAAAGGACAGCATACTGGATTCAAACGAACGAGGAGATTGAACTTTGTTCTCCCTCTGCACCTCCTTCCGTATTATCAGACGGATGGGTTCCGTCATCTCCGGTGTCGGAAGTTGAGAGTTCGCATTCTATACCGCCAAGAATGCTTTTGCGCTATGGTAATGGTATCCCTGATGTGCCGATTCCGCATAGCGCAGACTCCAATCGGTCCAGGTCAAGACAAAGAGAGAGTGGAAGTAGATCACGTTCTCCAGTTTCTCCCACCTCGTCTAGCTCCCGTCGTCGTGCGCGGTCGGGCTCTCATCCCAGTTCGCCGCTTGCGCAATCTGGTCCTTACGGCTCTACCCCGCATACAGATCGGTCTCCGCCGGCCCCTGAGGAGATAAAAATTCTACCTTCGCAGGCCCCGCTGCCGTCTTCATCATCATTCAACCAGCCCCGTTCAAAGTCCCTTCCCAGATCTGCTGAGTACCCGATTCGTCATGACCCAATGCCGGGGCTTTCCACAAACCCCCGTATACGAACGCCATATCCAGGTGCTACCTCGCCTACGTCGCGGGGTCCGCCACTACCTCCAGTGGCGGTGGCTCAGCCATCACCTTTCCCGCCACAGCCCTGGCACCAGTACCCAGAGGCTCGTGCGCCTCCTCATTTGCAGAAACAGCCCCCGTCAATCATATATGCGCCATCAAAAACAACCTCACGGCCGCACTACACCCCACCTGCTATTTTCCACCATCCTCCACAAATGGGGCCGAACGGAGTGACATACAGCCATTCAGCACCCGTGGGCTCAGCTCCACAGTATTCCCAGTCGTCTGGGCTTCCTTCGACGATGGTGCCACCCTCGCATACGCTCGCTCGGTATCGGGAAGAGCAGCAGCGTGGAGGGACGTGGAACGGACACAATAACACATGGGGTCATGACCGAAATCGATCGCTGAATATGGTACCTCCCCCACTGTCCCCCTCTTCGTCTTCCGATTCGCTCGATACCGATGACTCTGGAAGCACTTATTACGTTCTCCCATCTGCGGGTCAAAAGATACTTGTCCTCGTGAGTCTAAATCTACCTTTTCAGGGCAAATCATGTGCACAGGCTGAATTAAGTTGGTAGCCTCCCAGCCCAGATGTGTCTGATACTGCTACCTCAATGACGCGGTCACCAGTATCACCTCAGTCACTGAATAAAAAACCACCCTTCTTCAAACGTCTGTTCAGCTTTGGCGGCAGATTTTCTTCCGTATCTGGCGAAGATGGGAGACGCCTTGAGCGAAGACATTCAACAAGTGGAGCTGAAAGAAGACCTAATTTTGTTCACCGCTAAACGTGGCACGACGAACGAGAAGACGAAAGTTCATGGTCCCATTTTATCTTTGATTACACTATGCTCTTTTTAGTTCGGCGTCATGGGATTCGACTTCTCTCGCGCATCCCTTATGACCTCAAAGCATATCCCTATTCTTCTTCTTCGAACCTGATTCCCACATGTATCCTTTTCTTTTGCGTTTTCCTCTTCACTCCTCTAACAATTTGACTAATGTAGGGAAATCTGGGAAGACAAATAGCTACTATACAAGTGTCATCTGTCTCAACGCACAAGAAATAGATGCTGCTGAGAACAATGTGTACCTAGCCGTCAAGTTCAATTGAATCGACTTGGTTCCGTGGATATACTTCGAGTTAAAGGTACCGGGCCCTGTTCGTGATCAGCTGGATGATCAGCGGTCCGTCCTCCGCACATCTAAACGGGATGTCTATATAGACGCAATTAACCTTTCGGACCACGCTGATATAGCGTGTGATATTCTGTCTTTGTGTATCTGCGAATGAGGCATGGGTTCGATAGAGGTTTGACAGAAGACTCGGGTTGGTTTCGGGCTTACGATAGGATTTTCACTAGACCCAAGACTATTGCCTTCAAATTCATTTCGGTACCTTGGATTCTCCTAGTGTACCACAGTGACATACTTGGTTCCTTTCCTTGGGGCCCGGGTCTCTTTTAGTTTGCCTCTTGGGACTCACTCGGAGTAATTTGATGCCCATTAAGTGTAAGGAATACTTACTCCTACTATTCGTAAGTATGTATCGATTCAGCGTATATTTTAAATAAGGACTTGTCAAGGATGCAAGTTGAACGTTGAAGTTTCGGATTTAAATTTCTGGGACGCTACTGTGACGGGAACAAGTGTGACGGGACGCGACACGATCATCTGTTTCCTCTCCGAGAAAGCCGGAACATCGAGCTCGATGTCTTCCACGATGTCGACGCGTTCGTTACAGTCTTCGTCTACCGTGATGACTGTGGCTCCCCGTCCCCGTCCTCGTCCCCTCAAAAAGCATGTGCAGCCCGTCACGCCCCCTCATGTCGATATTCCTGTCAGTGCTGTCTCAGCTGGTACACTCGACAGCTCTGAAATCTCACCTTTGACGCCTTTTTCGTCGCCAATTGAACCCAGGATCGCCCAGGACTTCCCTCGAATATCTCCTGAAGCGCCTTCCATCGCCTCCTCTTCGCGGACTAAGAAATCAGCGACGGCTTCGGGAAGTCCACGCAAGGGGGGACCAAAATCAACCTCAGGGGAGGCCTGGAATCTAAGCAAGCTTGGAAACACCGTTTGGGTTCTCATTGACGTCCGTGCACGTGTCTTGGAGCCTGATGACCTCGAAGAATTGGAGTCTCAGAATAAGGACCGGATCTGGTGGCCGGGAACGGTTCGTAGCTTCATTCGAATTGCTGTTCTTTCAGTGAAAAATAACGACGTTTTATAGATCACCTCTGCGACGGCGATGGCCAGGCCTTTGCATGTCACTCTGGCTAATCCTTCTGCATTCGGTGTCAACACTACCCATATATTTGAACCATGTGAAGCAAATATTTTACCATGGGAGGATCCTACAGGCCATATACGATTTGAAGAGCCTGTCTTCATGAACCTTGCAACACTTGGTAGCATGCATGCATCCCCGCGGAAGAAGCAGAAACTGGATAGAGGAGAATTGAAGCGTCGATGGCATGTAGCTGTGGGGGAATTGACATCTTCGAGCAAGAAACATCCCTTTTCCCCGAGAAAGGTCCCGACAATCCTGTCCCCAAGCAAAAAGACCAGCAAGAGAGTAGAGACTCAGCGCCAGTACAGTTTGCCGGAGACCATTGATGGTTCCGACAGTGATTTACCAGAAGTTGGCACGGAGGAATTCCGAACTTATCCCCCTTCAGCTCCTTCCAGTCCGACAAAAAGCGCGAAGGGCGCGACACCTTCACAGAGCGGTAGTCGCAAAGGGAAGCGGAAAAGAAGCGAAGACGACGACGATAGCGACACTGATATTCCCGTTGTGCGCCCAAGGTGGTTGCCGCGCCCTCCAGATATAGCTGTCACTGTCCCAGGAGAACTGGTATTAGGTATAGAGAGAGCTGCCGACTCTCTCTATTGGCCTGCAAGGGTATTGGACTACTTACCTTCCGACAAAGAACACAAACCGGATAAATATAACGTCGAATTCCTTGATGGAAAGTTGCAAGCCATACCGCGCCACTGGTTCTATATAGCAGAAGAAGAGGGGTTTGCGACATGCAAGGTTTGTAATTCCATCTCTTCTCGTTTCTTCGCCTCACAATCGTCTTTGTAGCTCGGCGAGTGGTTCAGCGCTGTTATAGAAGTGCGTAACGACGACGAGAATGATGCACAACAGGTCGATGAGCATCAGCGATTTCCCAGCCCTATACCCACCATCCCTCCTCCTTCCGCTGAGATTTTCAGGACTTTAGATATCCGAGAACAATTTACCTATGTAAAGCCAATCTTGACCGCTATACTGAACGAGGAATATCCCCCGGCCATGCAACGACACACGAATTTCATCGTCGGTGGTTCAAAGCGGAAAAGTGTGGTTGACGAGGCGGGTTTGAGGGGACAAATGGACCCGCGTGATGTGGAGCTTTTACAACGCCATGTCAGCGAATGGTGTCTACGGGATACGCGGAGAGCTCAGATCATCCTCGACGAAGAGGAAGTTGCTGCACCTTTGGGTAGTATCCTTGGCTTGGATGTATTGCCTAACGATCGGGCAGCGTCGCCTACTGTGACTGAGATCGCTTCCGAGCCCGAGCTGCCGCCAATGTCATCTTTCACTACATCAGAGGTGCGGACCTTCTATGGCATGTGGACACAGATATTTGATTGCTTTTGGCGAAACAGGGTACCTCTAGTAGAGCTAATATAGATGTCTCTTTTTCTGCTCCTCCACGACAGTATGGCTGCGAAGCGTTCGAAGCTCTATCTGGTGTCGAGAAAGGCGATGTGAGCCAATATCCCTCCCCGCCTCAGTGTACTAATTCTGACTTACTTGGTTATAGTATTGTCTCAACGTCCTTCTCCCTGAAGCAATTATTCAGATTCTACTGTGGCGTGCTGGAAAAAGGACCTGCTTGGATATTCTAGACGAGATGGGAGAGGCCATCCTACACGCGAAGGGTTTAGATTTGTTAAAGGCCTCTGATTGGGTAAACGACGTGATGCGCCTCAGGATGACTGCCGTTGGTCAGCTGGGAAAATCGAAACGGAATAAAGCTAAAAACGGGAACGGGGAGGTGTTGTATAGCGTGACAGGACGACCGCGGAGGGGTGTAGGAGCGCCGAAATCTTACCTGGAATAGTTAGGGAATTGTGCCGGCATGAAATTAGATGTACGTAAAATCAATAGGCTAGGACCATAATTGGCTTGATGATCGTGCGGTACCGTCAAGCTATTGCAGGTTTCCTCGGACGCCAAGATTACCATCAGCTCCAATGCGCCTCAGCTTCTCCCTTTGGGGTTCTCCTTTTGTAGTCGATGCCCCACCAGGTCTCCCAAGCTATCTTACCCTTCCCATTAATCCAACATCGTGTGTATTTACTTATAAGTTTATGACAGTTTTCTCTTGTGTCTCATCGACTCATTCCGCACGGGATCGACCACGTTTTCCACAGCGACGGCCTCTATCATGTTCAACCCCTCAGTTACGACACAACCAGTCACATCCTCTTCATGCCCTCCCCTTGTTCTTCCTTCTTCATCCACCGAGAGTGCTCTGTACTACAAGGCTTTCCCTGGACCTAAAATCAGTGACGCCATCCTGGAGTAATGAGTTGTTCAGCAACAACTACGGAATCTGGGGTTGGAACTCCCACGTAAACCTCAGGCGACATGGTTCGTAACCTCCCTCTTCCACCTTCAACAAGACCAACTTGGAACTCAGGCACTCGGGCTAAGATGTCTGCCAACTTTCTTCGCAAAGAATTGTTATCGTCGCCAAAGGAGATAGTTCTTGTCGTCTGCTACAAACATGAGTCTCAAGATTCGACACAGTGGGAACTGGTTGGCCACGCCTTCGCTACGGCCTGGGATTATAATGGAGGTAAGCGTTCCCCGCCTAATTCCATTGCTAACATGCCTTTGTAAGGACGAGTTGGCTGGGTAACGCTGCTCGTTGTAAGCGCTGCTCAGCGTAGGAAATACATCGCGACCTCCCTTCTTCAAATGTTGAAGTCCTGTTCCTCCTTCCGTGATATCACGGCCATTGCCCTGGCGTCCTCTCATCCTGCTGCATGCCATGCACTCGCTAAATATACTTGTACGAAGCCTCTCCTGTGGAGTGTAGTACCTAGTAACCTTCTTTACTCGGCTATTCCGCTTTAGTTTGTAATTCCGCTTCAGTCTGTAGACACCAGTTTCTACAACCAGAATGTGACCTCTATCTTGGAGCGATCGCTGGTAAACTACATACGTTAAAACGATGGGGCTTTATGGCTCCCTGTTTGAAGCCAACTGCACATCCAGTGCCATCTCTTCTGTGTTCACTAATTTTTACATCGACCATGCGGAACCACTTGCTACCTTCGCCGTTTATCAGGAAAGGGGTCAATGGGTTCTTGGTGAACTTATTGATGGTCATGAGTTTCTCATCATTGTGCCTGTAGTATCTGCTGTTGAAAAGATGAGATAAAAAAGAAATAATTGACACAAATAACCTTGAAGTGTAACATGAAAAACCTAGGAAGCAAAAAGAAAAACTGCAATGAAGCGAGGGTGAGGTAAAGGAAAGAAGTGGTGGCGTGTGAGGGTGAGGGCAAAATGTACGTATGTATATGTATGTATGGGGCCGGTGCGTGCGTGTAAGGGGTGACAGGGGGTTGGAGGGGTTTGCACATGTAAGCATCATCGTCTTGGTTGGCAGAAAAAGTCAAGGGATGGATGGCGGTGAATGAGAACCGTGGGTATATATGCAGTAGGGGAAATATTATGTGTGAGGTGAAGCAGTAGGTAGGTAGGGGTAACGGGTTGTAAAAAATCGTTTTCTGCAGGCGGGGGTTGGATCGGGTCTGGTCGGGTTGGTGTGGCGGTGGGAAGGGGGTAAGGTATGGGTAGGGTAAGGAAGACAAGAAAGGAAGAAAGCAGCTGGGTCCTGTAAAAGCTGCGAGGGTATGGAGAAGGATGTAGGGGTGTAGGGGTTTACCAGTGCCGTTTGCAATCGAAAGTGGGGAAAAAGTAGGATAATGTAGAGTAAAAGATAAAGCTTAAAAAAAATAAAGGTCGAACCATCGTCATGAGGGGCGTCACTTCACATTTGAATCGTATCACATCACGTTTGCATAACCTGAGCGTCAACGCGTCAGGGGCTGCTCGTGCCATCCGGACTGAGGGGCTGGATAGGCGTCGGGGCGCGGGAGGGCGTCCGTGAGGCGTACGGAGAGCCGTATGGCGCTTGGTTGTACCGCGTAGTGTCTAGCATGTCTCCGAGTTCGAGTGCCCCGTTTGTGTTAGCATTGGGGATCTTAAGGCCAAGGGCACTAGCGATGCCTAGTGAGGTCGAGGACTTTTTACGCGAGAACTGGCCAAGGATAGGCTCGTCCGACGCAACGGGGCTCCCGGGGAACGTGCTCTTCTCCGACTGCCGCGTGAGCGTGATAGTCGGCTCCTTCCCCGCGGGCTGGTTGTACATCCACGTAGCGGTGAGGACGGTGGACGCGCCGATGATGAAGGAGAGAGTTATGTGGAAGTCGAAGAGGAAGACGGAGGCGAGGAAGGAGATGACGATGGAAAGACTCGTGGCGAAGCCTTTTAGAATGTTGTCGGAATATTTGATCACGATGGCGGTTACGAGACCACCAAAGACCTGGATGGCAACGGTAGCCCAGGCCCAGGTGCCGAAATTACGGAAGAGGTCGAAGAGGAAGCCCTGAGACTCCGCGGGCTTCTCTGCGTATAGGATCGGAAGGAGGGCCGGGATGAGGGAGAAGAGGGAGAGTTGGACGTTTCGCACCCAGAGATCTGAACGAGAGTTTTTGAGGACCATCTCGAAATAGACTCCAGCGAGCCCTGAGGTGAAGCAGGCTGCGGTAACGGCGCCAAAGCCCTTCATTGGGTTCATAATGTGAACATGGAAATCATGTGCGCTGCCGACTGTGGTGTGCTTGGGACCAGTGTCTCCGGAAGAAGTCTGAATCTGGACGATTCCGACGCCAATGGCGAGGAAGAATAGCGATAACCACTTTGTTGAGCTGAGTTTCTTGCGGAGAAGCGCGACAGAGAAGGCGGCTGTGGTCAGGATCTTCATTTGATACGTGACTTGGAAGGAGGCCACTGGGAGATTGCTGATAGCGACGAATTGGAGGGTATTCTGTACGACATAGAGGAGGGCTGGGATGGATAGTTTCCAACAATCTCGGCTGAAAATTTCACCACAGAGAGACCAAAAAGGGCGTGTTCCTGGGTAGGGAAGTGCGCAAATGATGCCCCATAATGACTTGCGATGCCAGGGGGTTTCTGCGACTTGACGTACTCTTGAGAGGGCGATGATGAAAGAAATGGTGCCTTTGAGAATCTCGTTGAGTAGTACTGCAGATGCCGGAGAATACGATAGGGCTGGTGGGGTTGAAACCCGTGAATAGTGCATCACGATAGAAAGAGCTGCGTTTTGAACAGCCAATGTAACGAGACTAGGTTGGACAAATAAGATGAGGAAGTTTACGACACGTTGAAGAGAGAAAACGCACGAAACGTATTTCAAGGGCATTCCACATATCCTTGGGCCATCTGTGCCGTCGTTTGTAGTTGAGGTGGGTCCCTTGTCTGCCAATGGAAAGGTAGCAGAGGGTAAGAGAGGGGAGAGTCGAGGAGAAGACTGGAGGCTAGGTGGGAGTGAAATACCGAGGGTGGAAGATGAACGGACTATAGGGAGAGTTCGATGGTGGATATCGGGTGAGGGTGGGTTTGAGAGGGAGATGTTGAGGGAGGAATGGCGAGTGGTGGGTCTTGTATGGGACATGGCGTAGACGAGGCCGACGCTATGGGCAACAGCGAGGGCGGAGTGTTGGCCGCCAAGTGGAACGCTGAGAGGTCAGTAGTGTTCAGATTCAAAACACATTAAATTTCTAGTTCACCCGAAAAACATGCCACGTGCATCTCATCAAGATCAGAATATCTTCAATTCGTCCATTCATATCCTATCAACTACTCCACAAATACTACTGACTACTCTACTACCGTACTTCTAAAGCGAATCTTTGCATGGCCCCTGTAAAGAAACAAAAAAAGCACATGAGCACAGTTTCAGGAGGTTCTTAGAGCGTGTGGCGCCTCAGCCTCGCCTTTAGCTCTCCATCCGCACCCAGCCATCGAACTCTTCATCTCGCATAGAGAGCCGATGCCCCGAAAAAAATTTTTAAGGGGATCTCGCAAGCGAAACGGGGTGCGTTCCTTTACCAGGATTTTCTTCATCGGCGCACAACACAACCCTGAAAAGGCATCAACTCACAGATGTGGAGCGCATGGAGCGCGCTTGACGTGACCAATGCAATCAGAAGCAAGTATATTGACCTAAATAGCAAAACAAAGAAGGATGTGAGAATGCTCCAGGTGATCTCGCGTCCTAGCCCCTCGACCAGAGGGAGGAGCAATCGGCATAGATTGTTTTTGAGTATCTCCTCCTGTTACAGAGCTGCTCTTCAACGCTTGTCTGGACCATCCATCCTTGTACACACGAATGCGCTGCCTGGTGAGGCGGAGGACAGGATAGTAATTTGAACGTCGTGAGGTTAAAACAAGAAAAAAAAGTTGGTATTACGTTTATATGTGTTTCCGGAATATGCCGGTCTGAGATCGAAAATTTGCCCAGCCAAGTGAAGTTTGAAACTGCTGGTAAGAGCAAGTCAAGGATGGCGTTGGCAGCGCACGCAGCACCAGCAGCTGTCCTCCACCCACCTGCCTCAGCGTTTGCAGAGCTTCTCAGACGCTCAAAATTCGCATCCTATGATCCCGCCATTCGACAGTCCTACCAGGCTCCCCCCGCCAACGCACACCGCGGCGACTGGGGTGTCAAACGCGCCATAGCACTCCGCAGGAAGAACGCGTTCATATCTCTCACTTCCTTTGAGCACCACGCCCACTTTACAGAATGGAATCACGCCGAGAACCAGGTCCGCTTCGTCAGGCGAGTAGAGGAGATGGGAGGAAAGGTCGCCGTAAAGCAAGGGTCTGCATGGCACCGCTCTCTGGGCAGCGCCAAAAACAACCCCCCATTCGACTCTGATTTCTGCCCGGGAGAGGATAAGGAGATAGAGTGGATGCCGATAGTCCCGAGGGCGCAGGTCACGACGCAGGGGAAAGAAAAGACGGTGAATCTTGACTCTCTTGGGAAACGCGGTCCAGGCGCTTACGGTACACAGCGCGAGGAACCTTCCAGACTGCGCTTTAGGAACGAGGTCATCGTGACCGACAACTTGAACGCCATGCCAAAGCGCCAATTCCAGCGCTACCTGCGCACCCTGCGCAACCTTCGTCCCGAGTTCCAACAATTCGTGGATGCGGAGGGGGCCATCAAGGAGAAAAAACTGTACTCTCTTGCGTCGAACGAGGATAGCCTTCATTACCGCAAATTCCTGCAGGCGCAGCTGCAGAAGGCGTATGAGGATTACGATGGGAAGAAGATAGAGCCGCAGCCACACCCGAACGCGGCGCTCTCTTATAGAAATCCTACCTCGGTCGAAAGCACGCTCTGGACAAAGCCCAAGCCAGGCTTCTACCTCCACCTCGACCCAACAGCCTCCGATTCGACGAGAAGAATACAGAAGCCATTCCTCGCGAGTTTCGGTGGGCTTACTGTCAACCTCGGTTCGGATGCTATCGTCGGCAAAAAATCCCTTCTCGACATTACCGCGGACGAGGGCGTGAAGCAGGAGAATATCGAGGATAGCATTCTACAGTTGAGGATTCACCCGAAAGATGGCCTGATAATCAAAGCCCCTCCCGTCGTCGTCGGGAACAGGCCACAGGCTCTCAAGGCCGTCAGAGTCCAACCGAACGTCATCAGCGGTGTCGTCCACTTCGGGTCGGACAATCCACACCCTATTGGCAGCCCAGAATATGTCGCGGTGCTCACAGCCTCCAAAAAAAAGACGCCACCAGCGACATTCATTGATTTTTCAAAGACAGTTCTCAAGCCACAGTACAAAAACCAAATTCAAAACTCGGCCGAGTTATTACGTACTCTCCAAGGCATAGGTCCCAAGAATGGGAACAGGAAATCGATATAATAATCGTACTAGCAGCATGTTATCATAATCAATATCGTTCATTTAGCCAGCCCCTGGTGTTCAGAACAGTGAACTGTATGATTCTGGCGCGTTATCTACGCGGACTATGGAGAGACAAGCGCACGCAGTGCCTTGTCTACATCTCCCCCATTATCCAGAAGTACTTTCTCCGCTTGCGGTCGTGCAATCTCGAATTCATGAACCTAGAAGTGATAAATCCGTTCATTATTAACTTGCGTCATTAATACACTCTTATAAAACACGAACGATCAAATCGACGTCCTCGCGTTTCAGCGCAGCGATAGCTGGATCCTTCGTTGCTTTTGTGGGGGTTTTGTCGAGGAGGCCGCCTGCACGGAAGGCTTCGTCCATTTTGCCTTTGGAGAACGAGAAACCGTCGGCGAACTGGATTTGATAGAGGGAATTGTAAGAGATTGGGTATGAGGAGAGGATAGTTAACGTGCATTCATTATAACATCGGGCTCTGGGCGCCCGTTGCTCCGTGACATGGTGGTTGGAATGAAATATCTGAGCGCTCGACGCTCGGCGTTTGGTCGGGAATCGGGTACACACGCACGTGCAGCGGGCCGGCTCCCGAGTATCATCGAACCCTTGCTTGGCTGAAATCCATGTATTATATATACATCAGCGCCTGGTTCATGATCGAACGCGTCCATTGAAAATGTCGACCTCCTAAGTATCTTTTGACCAGATAAAGCACGCGCGCTCCACCTCTGTTGCCTATAATGACGGTCTCCTCTCCGACCCCTTGGTCCCTCTTATCTCTGGCAACGTTTACGAGCGCCCACGGCATGCCAGTCCAATATCATAAGGCGCCCGCCTTATTCGGAGCCTCGATATTCGTACAAGTGTAAAGGGGACGCTAGATTTACCGTGTCCTACATTGGAATGTGCTCGCCACAAGTAAGGAAATGGATTCATCTCTCAGACGTGTGGGTCGGACGGTGATTTCGTGGAACTGGGTATGAAAGAAGGCTCTCAGGTATTTATACAGCAAGATTAAAAACATCAAATGCATGGATATCAATCCTGGTAGCCAGGCAAACCTACCGAATAACTCGGCGGCGGGTCGTCCGAGAGACCTCGCGCCCAGTCAGAGTGGAGTTGCGCCTGGAGATATTCAATCTCCCCCCGCATCGCCTCCATTTGCTCTCGCATTTGGGCCATCCCGTCCGACCCTCCATTGCGTGAACGGCGCAACGATAATGAGGGGCGTACTCGTGTCCGCCTATCTCTGGGTATGCCTTTTACCCCAGCGAGTATCTGCATCTCCCGCGTCAAGCCTCTTATTTGGTTATCGATTTCGGTCTGTCGCTGTCGCGCAGTCACTTCTGAGCTAGTCTCGCCGTTGTCGCTGTACGGAGGCGGCAGAGAAGGCTGTGGTTGGCGGTGCCTTTGGAAGTTGAGGGGGGTGGTGGATCTCGGTAATAATGTGGAGGTGTCTTGACTGGAAGTCGACAAAAATTGGTCAATAGAGAAATCTGAGTCTCCGCGTCGGTGGGATTGCATCTTGTTTTTTCGTCGGCGGATGCAGAGGAAGACGAGGAGTGCGACGAGGAGTATACAGACACCGCCAATCGCACCTCCGACGATAGCCCCAATGGGAACGGAATGTGAACTAGTGGATGGGGTGAGAGTAGTCGTTGGCGACACTTGTTGAGTTGTGGAACTGGATGTGCTTGAAGAAACAACCTGGAGTGAGTCATCGAACCTGATTTTAACATGAGCCCTCTGTCTGAATTGCTAAAGTGGATCAACAAACGTGTAGTTTGCATAATCGAAGTTGGTATACAAGTGACGGTCGGCTCCCGAAGTTGATATGACTAGGGTATGGTTGGTATTGGTTAGGCCGTCCTGTGAAAATACAAGGGAATTGAATTCGTAATCCGTGCTGTTTGTTGGAACGTGATGAAAGGTTGAGGATAGTTGCCCATCAAGCGTAAAGTTGCAAAGTGTCTCTGTGGTAACTCCTTCGGCAACAAAGTTGGCGAGTATGAAGTAGACGTATACAGCAGTGCCTATGGCCAATGCAGAAAGGGATGAGTCGGGCGGATATGGTGGAGAAGAATGAACACACCTTGAAAGGAGAACTCGATAGACATCGAAGGGAAGCTCTCCTGCATATAGGTGAGGGCAGAGTATGTTTGCATAAAGACATCCTCCAAAGGTGGATGTATTGCACATCCACCGCATGTTGGAGTCTGCCATGCATAAGGCAGGTAGATAGGTCTGACTCCAGTTATTAGGTCCCCATCAGTGTCATCTATGCTTCGGTTGGTAATGCTTGCACGAGTAAATGACAAGGAAAAGAGTAGCAGCGTAAGAAGTCTTTTGAAGAGTCGAGAGTACATTCTAAAGAAACATAGATGAGCTCCAGGCTCCAACAAACACGAGACAGGGCGCTCACCTGCCATTACGCCCCACGTTTTATCGAAATTTGATCCAATCGATTTGAGGGATGATGCATTGCAAGGTGTGTCAAATATGATGGAGCGGGTATTTGACAGTTGATGTAGGTATATCATCACAGCCCTGGCACTCGGCAACCATTACCAGTAGTATTGAATAATATAAAATGAGTTGTCCGAAACGGAAGATATGTATTGGGCACCCAAGAAGTTGGCTGAGGCACAAACTTGACGAAGCAAGGGGCAATCGCAAGCAATGATGCATAGTTGATCACACGGTACGCCACTACTTAGATATAGCTACTTCTGTCGTTCAAATTGTTTAGCACTTAGAAACTGCAGTAGTCAATCGTACAAATTTATATCCGGAGCAGAAATATCCTATCAAAATCATTATATATGCATCCAACAACCGTGATGATCATCATCGCAGAAGGATTGGTGCACAATTTTCTAATCAGTACAAGACGGGAATGCAAATACCGTAGTCCAGAAATAGTTGTGGAGTGCGACAAGGGAATCAAGGCGCAGTTGAATGTGAATATCCTGGTGGGGTCCGATATCGATTGAGGTATCTATATCCAGCTGCTTTTGCAAATCTGCAATGTGATTCCTCATTGCGAGATTCTCCTCTTGCAATTGCGATATTAGTCGAGCTAGCGAAGCAGAGGCCGCCGCAGTGGCTATCGTCTCTTGAACGCCTCGGCTTCGTGTACTACCAAGTAAATGATCCGAGCTGTCGTCGACAGATGCCCGAGAGCTCGAATTTTATGATGAGAACTCAAAAAAGGATTCCCCTGGTCTGGCACCGGTGAAACAAAAGCAAAGGGCACTAACGACGAATACGGCAAGGAAAGTTTTCGTGGAAGAGATGCGAAGAGGCCCCTGTCTCTCTGGCGACAAATGAGGAGCAGCAAGGAAATAACTAGTAGTGCTAGTCCCCCGAGAACACCACCAATGATAGGTCCAACGGCGATTTTGTGCGTAGACGTTTTGCCATTTGATCCGTATATCGTCGAAGCATCTGAGGTTGAAGCAGGTAATGCCTGGCCCGTGATTGACATTCCGCCAGTATTGTGTATGGAATTTGACAGGCTTGAATGGGAGATGGATTCTGTGGCAGGTGCAGTTTGCGATATTATTTGTGTCACAAAAGTGGATCCGGTGATAACGGTAGTGAATGGCTGTGTTGTTACTGCCGGTAAAGTAGTCGGAGACAAAGTATCTCTTGAGGGAGCTGAAGAACCATCATCGACACTGAGTACATATATCAGTATATCAAAGACCCGAGTAGACAGATAAACTTAACGTGTAGACAGCGTAGTCAAAATTGATAGAAGAGGCTTCCGTGTAACTGTCGGCATAGATGCGCAGCGTGTGGTTGGTGTTTGAGAGGTCGTCTTGTTGGTAAACAAGTGCGTTATATTCATAGTCAGTGCTTGTCGTTGGATTGTTCTGAAAGGTTCCGGAATCTTCTCCATCGAGAATGAAGTTACACATCGTCTCGGTCGCTGCCTTAGGAACGGTGTTCGCAAGGATAAAGTAGACATATATATCAGTCCCTGTAGAGTAATTGAGCAAGCCTGTGCCGACAGGTTCAATTCACCTACCCGTAAATGAGAACTGCATGCTACGTGAACCGCCTCCAACAAAATACGACGCAGCGGTATAAGTCTGGTCAAAGGCTGGGCCCACAGGCGGCAAAATATAACAATGAGAGGGTGAACAAGAGGCATTATCCCAATTTTGTTGAGGGGTATAGATAGGTATGGCCCCAGTTACTGAATCGCCGAAGGTGTCATCAATGGTCCGATTGACAGCTTTAGCATCAACCAGCTTTAACCAGTGTAAGAGCGTGAAGATGGAAAGCCAGAGGACTCGCAACATCATCAGATATCCAGAGGACGAGATTGAAACCAAGTCGAAGGACAAAAATTGTTGTGAGTATCACTATCAGATTATATATTATATGCAAGATCCAGTCGATTACAACTGGCAGATGATGTTGATTCACTTGTCAAGTTTCCACACATCGAAGGCCAAATGATCAACGTCAATAACTTGATAGAGAGTGGTTCAGTTGCCACTTGTTCGGTGGCCTCCCCACAAAGCAACTGTCGGAAGTAGAATATGAGTAAAATATAGCCCTTCCATAGCAAAGCAAGGAGTTGAACGATGGGTGAATTAGAAGAGGAAAATGCCGACACAATTGCGATCCGAACTCTTCGTATTATTGGACAGTGCTTGATACGCTCCCTTCACTTGGACCCTACGGTTGACATCAAAGATGAGATCAGGAACGAATCTGAATGGGCTGTACGAAAGTTCATTGACTGAAATTGGTTTGAACGTACATAGTACCGCGCGACCCATCGGGTAACTCCTCGGTCCGCTGTACGCCTGGGAGAAGATAAATAGAAAATCATGGCTGAAGTCTCTCTTGTCCGAGAATTATGGTGAAATCGAACTATTGTGCGCGAGAAGTAAGGAGGCTGCCTGTCGTCACCAAGTTGAAAGTCAAGGCCTGATTACCACACTGTTGATGGTATCAATCTCGACTCTTCGACGACGCCGCTCGGCGCTCAGCATTCGATGAAAGTGTCTGTACCTCTATTATAATTAGACGTATGTATCGGTATGTTCAGTTCCTCCCCAATGACACGTTCAAAGCACCTAACCGTGAATGAGAATTGCAGGCGGGCCACCTCCGACAACATAACACGTCGTAGCGGTATAAGTCTGGTCAAAAGCTGAATTTGGCAAAATATAATCGTTTAGAACAAGAGGGATTATCCCAATTACTGAGGCGCGTAAATGGGTTTGATCCCCATAGCATGGGTGTCCTTGTTTATCCATAGGTGTCATCAATAGTCCGATTTTATCATCGACTAGCTTTGACCACTGTAAAAGCGGGAAGATGGAAAGCCAGACGACTCGCAACATTGTTCAATGGACATCGAATTCGGAGGAGGAGGTTGAGCCCGAGGCGAAGGACAAAAATCGTTGCGAGTATCAATAATTGCAAGCCGAACTCTTCGTCGTGTGGTTGGACAGTTCTCGATACGGTCCCTTCACTTGACACCCCTATGATTAAGTTCACGCCGCATATAATCGATGTCAGAAATGAGTCTAGAGGAGCTGTAGGAGAGTTCACATAGTACCCCATAGCGTCCGATCGAGCAGCTCCCCAACCGGCTGTACGCCTTCGAGAAGATGAAAGAAAGTCCGAATATTTTGGTGAAGAACCGTCTGTGCACGAGAAAGAGGCAAGGGTGTAGTATAGTAGACGGTGTCTTGCCACCTCAACTTATCAGAGCTGCTGCATCTTAAGTATCGGTTGATGTTATACATTTGGCCAAGTTTGGCACTTAACGGTACAACGGAGGCACACTCGTCGGTTGTTCGGTTTAGTCACCCGTGAACTTCCTATCCCCGCCAATTGGCCTATTTGAAGCAAGAATTTGAATAATTTCTCTCAGCCGTTTTCACCTGGAGCTCAAACTTGAACCGACACTAACCGACGCGCTCCTGATTGCTATGTCCGCCGTACAAATCTACTTCGGTTCCAGCTGTTCTCTGCGGAATATCTCTACTGTCATTTACTCGAGCATTCCTCTACGTGGCTCTCAGGCTATCAGACCATGTGGCTAGATACAATGCCCTAATTGCGCTAAGGGGGTATCTCGTATCTGCGCACGTTATCTTCCTCGCTATACCTCGTATACCCTGACCACGGGAACGCAGAAAGTGTCGCACCTTTAACAGGACGCCAATGACAATGAGTTTCCTTTTCAAGACTTTGATATCGTCATCTCCACTACATCCGCATAAGTAAAACGTAGACACTCGAACTCCTGAATTCAATTGAAGTCTTCTCTCGGACCATACGCAGTCCCGCACCCGCTGTTCTATCAATACCTTCCCCTGGCTTCAAATTGAAACGTTATACCCTGTACTTGGAGAAACTCTACGTGCGTGCATTGCCCACATGTTTGAGTGGGCTAAAAAAAGTTAACCTATAACGTCTGATCAGCGCTGAACAGTCACGGCTCGCTTCCGTGCATAGATCCTTGGGAGAAATTATTCCTAGTTAACCTCATCAGAACGAAAAGGATATCGCCGTTCTGTTCGCATACTTTCCCTTTTATTTAAGGGGATGCAAGGCTGCTCGACAATGCCCCATTTTCACTCTAATACCATCTTCATGGAAAAATCAAGTCTACCCTCGCGAAGGGCTACGAACTTTGCGTCCAAACTTCGCTTCATGTTTGAACTCAATCGCCTGCACAAATTTCCAGCCGGAATCGATCTCGTATTTTGGCCATGCGGTGCGTGTTATTTTGGCCGCCCTACAATATGTCTCTAATATTTTGTGCTTTTATATTAAGCATGGGCACTCGCCATGGCGTCGTATCGAAATTCACGGCCGCCCAGCGCTTTCTTTGCTGATTTTGTTCTATATGCCTTCGCAAGCACCCTCGTCCACAGTGCCGCCTGCGTACTCAACGACATCTGTGACCGGGATCTTGATGCCAAAGGTATGCAGGCCAAGAATTCCTTTATTCGCTTCAAGCTAACATTTTCACATCACCAGTCGGTCAGTGAAATGGCCCCTTTCTATTATGGCCGCAATCTCATTACCATTTCAACGCATCTGATTGATTAGAACGTACGAAAAATAGGCCCTTGGTCAGCGGCGCTATCTCCATCACAGAAGCTCTTGGTTGCCTTGCTATTGAAGTGGTCCTTTGCCTCTATATGTTGACATACACTAGGGATTTTTTCAAGTAAACAATCTGGCCCATATCTTGCGGCTTGTTACTGATTTCTGATAGTTTTGCGGTTGGCTTCATCGGCATATTCCCTCTGCACGGTCTGTATCCCCTCATGAAGCGCTGGACAAACTGGCCGCAGGCGTGGCTGGGCATGTATATACATTAATCCAGACTAGGGCACAGCGCTGATACTGATTGACAGGGCTTGCAATGAACTGGGGTTTTGTCGTCATCTGGGTGCTTCTTGTACCAGATGATACGAATTACATACTCCCTGCGTCCATTTTTGCTGGATCCATTTGGTATGTCTTAATCGGACAAGGTATCAAGGCCTCTAGATTTTAAATCCTGACCTCGTTGCTGCAGCTGGACAATTGTATATGACACGATTTACGCATGCCAGGTCTGCATGTTCAGTTACATGTTCACTTCCTTCGATGCTGATATTCCCTTTCTCTCTGTACAGGATCGTATAGACGATATAAAAGCTGGAAATCATTCCACTGCCGTTCTCTTCGGGAACAACGTGCGCCCTATCCTCACCATTTTCGCGACAATTTTCGTGGCTTCCCTGACATATGCCGGCATATTGAATCACCAAGGCCTAGCCTACTATCTCGTAACAGTCGGAGGAACCACGATGCACCTTTTCTGGCAGCTTATCACACTTAGACCCGAAGAGCCCGCCGATTGCTGGCACAAGTTCAAGGTGCGTGATCAGCTCCGCGTCTCTGAAAGTTTCCTGAACCTCCTCATCATTACAGGCTAATGGTGACCTCGGAACAATCGCGTTTATGGGGATTGCGATAGACTATTTCTTGAAGCTTTGATGTTTTAGTGCAAAGACTCTGACGGATTCAGGATCTTCAGAATCTTATGACCGTTGCCTGTACATAATACGCTATGCAACGACTATATTTTGAGCGGACATCATATGATAACTCAGGATAGTGGATACTAATACCCTTGGAGTATCACATGGTAAAAGGGCCTGTCAGCGCCGGAAGGTGCGGAAAGTCTTGTTTTCTCATGCTATGGCAGGCTAGTACCCGTGAAGATAGGTGTACCGTTGGCATGCACTGCGGCGTGCGCGGCCATAGGCGGATAGTACTTACTGTAGTACCGGCATGAAGGGAGCCAACTAGTCGGGGTCCGTAACAGCCTGAGTTTTGGGCAGCTGGCGTCATTCTTTGTGACAACTGCTGCCATTGGAAGAAACGGGGTCACGTGAACAGTCGTGTCGCCGTGTTGTAGTGTATTTACGCGTTTTACGGTTCAATTCTTTCTACCGTCGATGCTTGCCGTCTCTGCCACCGGGACTCTCAGTGTTCTCGATGCTGCCATTCTTAAACGCGCCCCGTCCTCCGTCTCATCGTGCCTCTCATTGACCCACACGGCGACCTCAAGTGTCTGGTCTTTTGATAATGCCGTCCTGTTTCTCGCATCAGCACAAGGCGTCCACAGATATGACCCAATCTCCAATAATTTGAAGGAGATATACGCCTTGAAGAGTACAGATCCTATATCACGCATTGTCTGTAAAGATAAAGGGACCCTCATCTTCAGCATGGGAGACAAAATCCATGTTCTGGAGTGTGGTTCGAGTGCTCGAATGACACAGACGATCGAGTCACACAAATCTGCAATCACCTCGATTTCGCTTTCCAATGACAACACTCTTCTTGCGACTACAACCGCTAGTGCGGTACATGTTCACAACCTAACCCTTGGGTCCCACACCGTGCTTCGAGGACTCGCTCAACTAGGCCAAACCATCACTACCTCAACCTTTCATCCACATTCACGCACGCGGCTCTTGATTGGTACAGACAAGCAGCTGCTAGTATATGACACAACACGACCTTCGGGGCCACTCAAGTCTATCTCTCTGAATGAGACTTCAGGTGACATAGTGGGAGTGGCATGTAGCCCGTTCAGTAAAACTTTGGTTGCTGTTGCTACATCTAGTGGTCACGTCGGGCTCATTGACTTAGAAAAAGAGAAAGGGTATGACACAGTACTGAAGTCATCTGAAATGGACACTAATGAAAACCTAGATTGTTTCGCACACTCAACGTCAAGGTTCCATTGACAGTGGTCGGATTTTCTGCCGAAGGGACAGCATTATATCTTGGAACAGAACACGGCAAACTTCTAATTTTGGATCTGCGAGCCTTGGATAAGACACCAAAGGCAATAACAGTCAGTGACGTGGGTTGTAGAATTGAAACTATGTCTGTTCAGGTATACGCCCTTCACGGCTACCCGTCATGGTACTGAGTTCGAGTCATTTTACAGCGAAAGGTCAAGGGCAGCGAGGTCAATGCCAAAACACCATTAACGACAGTTGCATCTACGCATAAAACAGTCGCCTCGTCCAATCCTGCACGCAAACCATCTACCCAGACAACGATGTCGAAATTTTCGAAAGTACCCATCTCGCCAGATCGTCCTCTTTCTAGTCATGTCAACTCTACATTATCGCCTGTTCGGCGCCTCCCTTCAGCGACATCTAAAGAATCTGTAGTTTCGTCCAAAACAACACCTAAAAAGGAGCCAGTGGAAAAGAAGAAGGTCTTCTCTCCGGTGCGAGACCCTTACGGCAATAGTTCTGGCGACATATCTGGTATATGATCTCATGTCTGTGTTGATACAATGCTAACCAATATCAGTTCAAATAGAGACCTTAAAGGGTACTGACAGGAACACCACCTCGACCAAGCTGGGCAAGGCACCAACGGTGTCTCCTCTTCGTTCACGGCCCTCATCCTCTCCGAAAGCACAAGTCTTGTCGGTAACGAGCTCACGAACAGTCATTCAGGAATCTTCATCGCAGGAAGGCCTGCCCCGGCGTTCTAGAACCGTTCCAGCTACCACGCGAGCGAAAAAGTCTTCCACTTCAACTACGGTCGTTGAACCATTGCCAAGCTCCACACACCTCGCGGTTCCCACTGTTAGTACTTTGCATCCCGGTGAACGTCTATCTTCACGAACACGACCGCGCGCAGGGTCTTCAGCCTCTCACGTAGGCTCCATATCAACATCTGCTTCAGCCGCCTCAGTATCTACACGACCTACCTCCTCTGAGTCTACATCTCGCCCAAGCTCTAGGCTGCGACACGCTGTACCATCACCGCCTATTCACCTAAACGTTCCTCTTCCTGCAAGCCGCACCCCGTCTCCGGATCTCCCTGACATCAACCTCGATCCTATCACGCCCGTTCCTGTTGTGAAGATGTCGGGTTTAGGAGTCCTGGGTATGGGATCACCTGAGGTTGACAGATGGATCCATGCTGGAAAAGACAAAGAGAAAGAAAGTTCTGATGGGAAGGGCAAGGGGAAAGGCAAAACTGTCGAGTTTGAGGGCGAAAGCGATGAGGAAGGAGATGATGATCTTGAAGAACGTGAGCGCGAGCGCGAACGAAGCATGCAGGTGACACCGAGGCGCCCGTCATCATCCTGGCAGCCCTCGCCTGTATACAAATCTCCGGCAAACATGAGTGCTGGTGGAGGCACTGCTCATGACCTGCTGCGGACGATAGTGAAGGATGTCATGTTTGACTTTCAGCAGGAGACACGTGCCGAGATGACCGGGCTGCATCTCGACCTGGTCCGTATGGGACGCGGGTGGAAGAAAGAGCTCAGAGAGATGATGCAGGAATACACGGGGGGAATGGAGGAGCTCAGAGAGGAGAATCGGAGGTTGAGGGAGGAGAATGAGAGGCTGAGGAGAGGATTTTAGAAGATGATTGTCTTATGAAATTATACCCCATGAAGATGATTTATATGCCTATGCGCCACCCAGTCTTTGATATGCGTGATCTTTACTTTCGGTGATATCTTAAAAGAAGATTTCGCCAAACTCTCTCATCATCCGGATTTCGCACTGCTAAAGTCTTTCTTATTGTCTAGAACTGTGTTCAAATTTCGAACCTCAATGCTTTGAATCGACGTGCGTATTCTCTAGCTCTCTAGGCACGGAAGAGAACCCAGACTGATCTCTTGTCTCATGGCTGGCCTGAGCACCTGCGCCCATTCCAAGCGGTGACCCTAGACCAGGCCTTCGTCTACAGGACCATGATCAAGGAGCACCGTCTTTAGTCAAAAAAATGATCGGGTAAAAGTGAAAAGAAGGCAGCCCCCAGCTTTGACCTGCGTACAGGCCCCTTCTCGTAAGATTCGTACTGCACCTTCGAGTCAAATCCCTCGACAACCTAGCTTCATCACAAACTCGCCACTAAACTCGAACACTTATAATAAGACACAAATGTCACCACTCAAAAACATCTCCAAGGCGTTCAAAAATATCGTCTCGAGGTCTTTCTGCCGCTCATCCCCCATCTCCGGTATCACCTCCTTCAAATACGAACCCATTCCCGTTCCCGAGACAAAAAAAATACCATCTACATTGACAAAGACACCTGGGTCCTCCTAGGCAATGACGGCTTGTTAGATATGCCTGGGAGGAGGGCACTGAGAACCAATGGCACCATTCAGGCTCTACGATGAAGAAAGTCGCGCCTGCGCCATAGTCAGAGAATCTGGCAGCACCACGGGTAGCTCGGAAGCCTGTTCCCATGTACGGAAAGATTGTTCCAGATAGCTCGAGCCTTCCGCATCTTCGTCGAGCTTGTGTGATACGCCCTCCTCTCAAGGAGTCAAACTCGGAGGCTCCTCATCAAATTCAAACACCTCCACGAACAAGAGTCGGATTTTGACTCTGATTCTGACTCGCCAATGCACACATGCTCCACCTCTATATTTTTTTCCTCCTTCGAAAGCCCCAAAATCTGAACCCAAACCCAAATCCATTCACTCCGAGCCCCGGGCTAGCCCCTGTCTTACCTCGCGACAAACCATGTTCATGCGGTGGTCCGGGATGCAGGGGGGACGGTGCTATCGCCTTCACCGATCGCGAATAGGAAAAGGAGGATGGGTAGGGAGAGTAGGTATAGTCGCCGTACTACGCATGCGCGTGGTGAGGAGGAGGAAACGGCTTTGTTAGCTTGAATTTCCTGGCATTCTGGCAACAAAGCATTGCTTGGAATTGGCTTGTGAATTGGACCCTTGTTTCCTTTCTTTTTTGTATTACTAGCGCCACGTTGATATTATGACTCACTCACGAAATAAAACGACCTATGGCCACAGTGCGCGTGATATCCTCAGAAGGAAGTAAGATGTAGCTCGAGTTCTAGTGTGATGGACGTGAACACATTATGCAAGTACAACATGAGATATTCGAGGCGTTCAAACGCGCAAGTCTTACGGGTAGCAAACCACGAAAGTTCTCGGCTGGAAAATGTACAGAATTGAGCCGTAGACGATACAAATTGGCAGAGAATCCCTAACTTGAGCGATGATAGAATATCTGGCTGACTAGGATTTTCTTGCAAGAATCTTGAAGGTCCGGGGTTGAATGTTGAATGTTGAATGCCGTGAGAGGCTCTGAGAACTAAGCAATCGATAACGCGCTCCCCGAGATTGACAGCATCCTGTTGCAATGCAAGTCTACATAGCCCGAGGTGCAAGGGACCATGGAGACAGAGGACAATGTGGGAAGAGAAAGTTGCACTTGGGCTGTAGGCAGGAGCTTAAGATGAAGAGTAAATCAGGGCGAAGGCCAAGAGATAAGGTCAACGTCATGGTCTCTAGGCCATGCTCGTCGCTCGAGCCAGAAATGCGAGTTGTTCATTCTATACGTGGCCGACGAGATGTGGAAATATGACGACTGTGTTGACATCGGTTGCTGGTGCGGAAGAGTATTGTCTCCCGAGTTGAATGGTGTCGGCTGTTGTGGTGTGAGGAGATACGGATCGGTTGCGGTGGTTGAATTGAATCGTCACGACTGACAATCTTCAAATTTGACCAGCATCCTCCTTAAGCTATGTCTGATGCTCGCGGCTCAAGTGCTTAGCATTGCCCTCGCTTTTGTGAAAGCACAATTCTTCTCGTTGTGTGGTCTCCTGGGGATCTGCACGTTCGAATCAAATCGTAGCGACACGAGGAAACAGTCTGTGTATTAGCACCAGACTACGAGCGCTTGTATTATCTCTGATGCAATGATTTGGATTTATTTTCGAGAGCTGTCACGTCAGTCGACTTATCCTCGTGTATCACCTTACCTTGACCCGCCTCGTCCCAAGCTTCAAGAAGGGCCGCAGATATCATCCTGCTCGGACTGTCTCATCTGGACTCTGTCGCCTCGGGCCTGAGGTTGGTCTGAAGGCCTGCAGCTGAAAGCAACAGATGGACCTAACATGGTATTTACCTTAATTGCATAATATTACTTGATATAAGGCTAATTCACTCACAGCCCTCAGGCTTCGCTGCTCACTCGTTTGAGTTCTGTATTCGATGACAAGGATCTCTACAGGCGGCTCTGCGCAAACCCTTCTTGACAGTTTTCAACAGGTGCGCTCTCTGACATATCTGCTTCCCTATGTGTGATTCTAATATTTCCTTCAGCTACTCGATATACCAGGATTGGACTCTAACTTTCGAAAACAGCTCATTGTTGCAACGCAGAGGCTTTCTACAAAATCTGAACTCTACCCCGCTTGCTACGAGCTGAGAGATGTCCTCAAAATCAGCGATGAATCCGTAGATGGCGGAAGTTTCGCTGACATCTACCAGGCTGCTTGTTTTGGCCAGGTGGTTTGCATGAAGACAATGCGTATCTATCAGACAACCCAAATTGAATGTGTACTCAAAGTCCCAGTGACCCTATGCAACTCGGACATTCTGAATGACAGCATTTTCTACAGAAGCTTGCAAAAGAAACAATTTTGTGGCGACAGCTATTGCATCCAAACATCCTGACGATCTATGGAGTATTTCGTTTCCAGAATCGTATCTCTTTGGTGTCATCGTGGATGCATAATGGCAACATAATTACCTACCTTCGTGGATGTCCTACTGCACCTCGACTGCACCTGGTACGCCTACCTCATGTGTCTAACACTCTCCACCACTAACAAATACTCCTTCAAAGATAGTGGATATAGCAAACGGGCTCTTATACCTACATGACAATGGCATCATCCATGGAGACATCAAGGGTGTATGTGAAATTCAAATAATCAAAATAATTTCACCGACTCAACATTCTCCAGCCTAATGTTCTTGTTGACGATCATGGGCGTGCGCTTCTGGCCGATTTCGGCCTTGCCGCAGTGTCGGATCCGCAGATTGTGGCATGGACATCACAATCCAAAAGTGCCTCCGAGGGAGGTTTTTTGAGGTATCAAGCGCCTGAGCTGTTCAATTTTGCGGACGATTGCGCTGTGATAAACATTCCAGTGACTGATATTTACGTTTTTGGATGTGTTTGCTTTGAGGTCAGTCACAATAAATCCCTTTTATTCGCTAAAACGTGCATACTTACTATGTGGACTATCAAGGTGTTTACGGGTCAAGTCCCTTATTCTCATATTTCTCGTATCCGTGAACATGTGATCATGTTGGAGGTCCAAAAGGGTATTTGTCCTGCCCGTCCCGAAGCCTTGAGTCCGTCCTGGGAACAATGGGGATTGACCGAAGATATCTGGTCGTATACAGAACGATGTTGGAGTCAGGACCCATCTCAACGGCCATCGGCCACTGAAGTTGTTCAATACCTATCATCGAAGCTCACAACAGATTGGCGACTAGCGCCAGAAGCCACTGGGGTTTTGCTCGCTCGCTTTCGTCAGCAATTCAATGAAACGAAAGGGATGATTACCATCCAGGATTTAGACAGCATCTTGCTTAAATCGGAGACCCATAATATTCCAGGTAAGATTAGGCCTGCTCATAGCCAATCTCCCTCCCGTTCCCTCAAACATTTTTACAAGTTCACACGACTCAAGAGAATACTCCTGTGATGAATAGAAAACGGTAAGTACAGTACCCGTGACGTAAAAGATCTCATTTGAGTAATCTTTATAGCGCACAGTCTTATTTCTTGGATCTCCAAGACAATTTGCGGAATCCGAAGAAAACACGATCCAACCTCGCGATTCCGGAGCCTAACACCGCCGATGGTGTGCCGGATTCAATACATACAGCACAGCGACAGGAATCATCAAGTCGGTGGGTCTTGATCTCATAACCGTCATGACCAGTGATCAGCTAAATGCGGTGCAGCCTTGCGGAGGGAACAGAACCTGTCGTTGGGAACACCGCCCATTCAAGCGTCATTGAAAACCACATCCGCTCACATAATGAAGAGAAGCCGTTCCAATGTAAATGGCCCGGGTGCAGCAGGGGCTTTGTGCGGCAATATGATTGTAAACGCCATGAGCAGCTCCATGTAAATCATCATCGATTTAATTGTGAGGGGTGTGGAAAGCCGTTTCCGAGGATGGATGCGCTTAAGAGACATTGTGCGTCCCTCTCTACTCTTCCTCTAAAAGTGTGCTCAAAAACTCAAACTAATCCTACGTGAAGTGCGTTTGGAATGAGACTCGGAGTGCAACAAACTCCAACAACTTGAACAAGACGCGTCCGGGGCGGTGGTGCTCCCCCGCCGGATTCGGTCAACTCAGACAGGTCCTCGCGGGGTCGCCCCTGCCAGCTCGCCTGAAGCCACTTCGATTATGGAGGAGTATATGCAGTATGGTGGAGTGGTGGAGTGGTGGTGGTAGGTGTGGGCTAAGTGAAAGTAAAGCAGGCGTCGAGGTGAGGGGTTGGGCTTAATGTGGGGCTATAGAAGGGAGGAGTTATATGATTGGTTAATTGGGGGGAGGTGAATTTTTATAGTTTTTTTTTTTTACTCTCTTTGATTTCGATGTGCATATGCTTAATGACTTTTCCTTTTCTTGATTCTGTTGTAAATATCTGAGCTAGTTTTTACCCTGTCACGAACAGTACGATATTACCCACATGTCATTCTTAACCCCCTCCTTCACGCCTTTTATGGCTGGCAGATAAACGGAAAAAGCAATTAATTATGATGAGCTACAATTGAGATGTTAGACAATACATGGGTCTACACTAAGTCAAATATTAATACAACGATCGAAAAAGTCCAAAGCATGAGCAAGGGTTCGTATCAGTCTAGGAAGTCCAGTTCCAGCGTAGTTAGATCGTAATAATATGGGCGAGTCGTGGGGTTTCGCGTGGGCCATTGCAATTTACAAGGCCGTGGGGCTGGATTTGAAAGAGGGGGGTTTAACTGTGGCAGCAGAGGTGGCGGAGCTTTCGCGATATGGCGATGCAAAGCTCGAGCTCGAGCTGGCGACAGATGGAGTGCGGGATAGGCTGACATGATGTTCTTCGTGTTCTTCTCTCGTCTGGGGGGTAGGGGTAGGGGAAGCGTAGCGGGGGAGTGATTCTTCGGGTCTCTGGAGGATGAATCCACGAAGTCCAGCAGCCTTTTCGCCCTGTCGACCGAACCCGTAGCCGGCCTTCTCAGAAGACTTCCAGGAGTTGAACTCGGCGGTGTCGGGGCGTTCGGTCATGTCCTTCTCGCCGGTGAACTGACGGGGAAGGGAAATGGGGGAGGAGTTGACAAAGACGGGGCGGGAGATATTTTCGGTGTGGGTGGGGAGGACGCCCTTGGACTCGGCGCGCCAGGCAGTGATGGAACGCTTTTGCTTAGCGGATTGGCGGAAGATGAGGCCAAGGAGCATGTTGAGGCAGCCGAGGGCGAAGAGGAAGAAGGCAGAGACGAGGGTGAAATCATCAGCGTGATGAGAGAGGATTTGTGTGGAGATGCTTTAAACTATGTCAGAAAACATTGGCAATGTCACCAGAACAATGGCTTACAGGCACTGGAAGATACCGAGGGCACCGAGGCCAAAGTTTTCGCCAAGAACGGGGAAGTATTGGTCAAAGAAGGCAGCAGGCCACCCGATTTCAGAGACTGTAAAGGATTTATCATTAACTGCAATCCAAGGAAGCAACAATAGTAAAAACTTACGAAGAAGAATAACAGTCTGGAAGATGATCAGAAGGCTGGCTACGACAGCCCAGAAGACACCGGCAGGCTGGTTTGGGACTGTGCTACCTCTGTTGTGTTTATTAGTACAAAAGCCAGCAGTGGCACAACACCAGATGAACAACATACGGAATGTAATCGCAGTCCTGCATGTCCGAGGGAGACGAGTTGTTGAGGAAGTTATTCACGGCGAGGATGTTGTGGACCATGACAACGATTGTGCTCGCAAATACGAGGATGAGGGAGATGACGGAGAGAAATCGGATGGCATTGAGGCCCATGAAGAAGACTATGTCCGACGGTCAGCTGAAATGTCATATTACACAAGTCCCACTGGATACTCACTGGCACGACGTTGCATTTTTGAGGATTGGTGTGGTTGGTTAACGTGTAAGAGGTTGATGTGACGTTAAAAGAGGGCGTTAAGAGAATGTAAAGGTTTATAGAGAGTCCTCCAAGTGTGCACGGTGTCCCAGCACCAGAAAAGAAAGAAACAAGCCGGTTGAGGGAGAAGAGGAGGGGGATAATGAAACCAAGTGGCACAACGGAGCATTTATATCTGCCTCAAGGCGGGAGACCGGTGGTTGCATCGAAACTGCTCCGGGCCATTGTGCCTAGTACAATGTACAAAAGTTCAAGTCAAGAGAACAATGGGCGCTAATTATGACCTTCCCCATAAGGAAAAATACAGCATCACGTGCGACCCCGACAATAGTGTGGGCGCAACCGCCGACCTCGGACCTGACAATTCTGGCAGGCTTGCCTGTCAATGTCAATTCTTGGGCTTTGTACATGAGGTTGCACAAATAGCAAGCGATATAATAAGCTTCGTCAAGAACCATGCACCTTATAATGAAGGAAACGAGTCTTCCATAGCAGGAACAACACGCAGCAGTGCTGCAGATGTCAAGTATTTAGTAATGATGAGAAGGCTAACAACGAGAGCGCCAGAGGCTATTTTCAGTCGTGCCCTCATTTGAGCAGGGAGGTTGAATACCGTAAGTGTTGAAGTCCAAAAATGCAGCGTCCATGAAAAAAATCTTGGTAGGACAGTAGTATAGGGAGGGATGGCATTATGCAAGGGAGAATCTTCGTTAAAAATAGGGTATGCCAGAGAGGGTGGAATGTGAGGACCATCGTGGAGAGGAACAACAACAAGGAGGCAGTTTTGAGACCAAGTGAGTGAGTGAGTGAGTGAGTCAATGAAATATATGTAGGTAAATGCGTGGTCGTAAAAAGGTCGTCACTAGGGAACGCAGAATAAGTAAAAAAAGACAAAATGCAATGCAATGCAACGCAGGACACAAGTGTCAAGCCGTAGTTCTTTCAGGTCCGAAAAAAATTATTTAGTCCGTATATGCAGGCGGCAGAGGGCCAGAAGCAGCGGGCACCGCGGCTGCAGCCATTGCTGGTCCGGCATCCGGCTCCAACCTACCTCCATCGACGTGAACAACCAGCGGGCCCGTCGGCCGAGTGACCAGTCTCCCTTTTCCATCCTTGAGCGGAGCAGCCGCGGCCGCAGCAGCAGCAGCCGATGACGACGATTCAGCCCAGTCCAGATCCAACTCCGGGTGTGCATTGGTGACCTGAAGCCTACGCGTCTCCTGGATACTCGTCGGACTGCCTGAGCGGTTCTGCAGCGCGACCTCGTCGGGGGTCATGACTGGTGTGTTAAGTCCCATGTTCATGCCCATTGCAGCCGCAGAGACGGCGCCGTTATATCCGAGGCCCACGCCGCCAGTCCAGTGGGCGTGCGACACGGGAGGGGACGTGAAGCTCGCGGTGCTAGCGCTGTGGGAGTGTGACAATGAGCCGGGGTTCGAGGCGACGGGTTGCTGCTGTTGAGTTGGGAGCGGGGGGAGGTACCCTTGTTGTTGATAAGCCTGATAGCTTTGCTGTGGTGGATACAGAGGTTGTTGCGAACCGCCTGTGGAAGGCCGAGATGAGATGGTAGGGTTGGAGGCCATCATTGGGTTGAGCGGCGTAAGTGATGTGATGCGCGCATGGTGAATATTAGCAGCACCAGAGGCAGCTGATGGTCGCAAGGGAGGAGAATGAGGTGGGGATGCTGCACTGGGCGCTATGGCCTGGCCGACGAGTCCGTACTGGTAAGGCTTTGGCTCCGGGTCGACATCCAAAGAAAACCTGGAAGGGCCATGACGGGCACCACTGGCAATTATGTCATTCTCTTCCTTCTCAAAGATGTCGTCCCATCTTCTTCTTCGTCTCCTAGAAATAGATGTAAGATAAAAATGCGAAACAGGCCAAAGTGACGTACAGAATGAACCAGATCAATGCCACGATTGCAATGAGACCAAAGAAGCCCCCGATAGTACCTCCAACGATTGGTGCAACGTCCGTGCTACCACTGTCCTTATCGTTGGATGCAATGGTACTTATGGCTTGCATTGAAGTTTGTGTGACGGTCTGCACCGCAACCGAGCCATTCGACTGCGTGGATGTTGATTGAGTGGTAATCACGGTCGGAGAGAATATAGTTGAGGAGCTAGTAGTAGTCGGGGTAGTAACAGGAGTTGGTGTAGGGGTTGGTGTGGGGGTCGACGTCGGCGAGTCAATTTGGGTATTGATTGTCGTGCACGACGTCCCGAAGAGGGTGACTAAACTAGTTGACGTGAGGGTCGAGGCGACGGTGAGAGGTACTTGCACAGTTCCAGTAGTGCCTGTACGCGAAATGAATCAAAACAGAAAAATAAGACGGAACGAGAAGAAAGACCGACCAGGTATTGTGGTGGTATACGGAACGACCGACGGAGCACATGATATCGTCAAACCAAGCACAGTAGTGGTACATGAGGCTAAGGAAAAGGTAATAGACGTCTCAGGAGGCTGGGTCGTGATAGAGAGGCTGGTTGTTGTAGATTCTGTCACCGTCGTGAAGACATTTGTGCTTGTGGCTGTCGGAGAAGAAGTGCACGAAACTGACATCTGCGTCCAAGAAAGCCACGCCTGGGGAATCTAAAGACGGAAGAAATGGGGTGGGGGTGAGGTGAAAAGGATAGGCAGACCGCACAAGTCCTTTCTAAGGAATGTGATGATAGAAGAAAAGAAAGAAAAAGGGCCAATCCTTTAGTGGACACTGCCTCACCCACGTTGAACGTCTAGGTACAAACCGGCGGCGCTGATCTAATTAATCATAGATAACTCTTTCTTCGTGCATTCAACGTCGTCTTTTGTACTTCTACAGGGCTCTTTTCTTGTTCTGCAAAGCTCTCGGTATTCTGCTTTCAACATTTGCGCAGCAATCAACTTTCAGGCCAACGAGACCGCGTGGCGGTGCCGATTTTAAATAGACAAATCACGCCTGACAAGGCAATGCGCCTGCCGAAATCGATAGCTTCAACTTTGGGCGCAACTAAATTTGCGGTGTGAATTTTCGATTTCAATATTGTGTGCAGGGGCGATTAAATGGTATAAAGTATGCGATGTTAGATCCGTAATAAATAGATGGTATGTGCAATGCGACGTTGCGAAAGAAAAAAGAAAGATCCATGCCCCAAGATTCCTCCCTATCCTTCATTGAGAGGTGTACCCAGATTGTGTTGGGGTGCGGCTGGTATCGTCTAGTGAGTCTTCCTCTGTGATCCATACATAGTTTGCACCCTCCCGTATCGTCTCCGTCTGGCCGAGTGTTCGAAAAGCTTCGTTGTCGTCGTCCAGACTCTTCTTGTCCTCCGCATTCGGTGTTATCGGCTCGAGCACATACCGTTGTTGCTCGACAGAAGTTATTGATGAGTCCTCCGCAACCGTCACCTTCTCAACCCCCTCCCCTTCCAACGAGGGCCTAACTTCTTCCTTCACCACCACCTCCTTGCTTGGGTTCGCCAGCTCTTTGTTCGAGACCTTTCGCCAAATGCTCTTCCCAGCATCCTTGACTATCTTCCCAAACGCAAGGAACGGATCATCTGCGCCCTCATCCTCTTCCTTCAAGAGATGATGCCTAGCGTGCCGTCGCCGGCCCTCGTTCATTGCAAGCTGCCGCTGCTCCTCGAGCTCCTCCTCGGTCCACATTGCATTGCCCTGGTAAGCATCAACGTACACCACCCGTTGCTGCCGCCGTCGCGCGACCATCTGGCTGCGCGCAGCCATGCCGAGCGGTGCTGCAGATTTCCGCCTGCGCGGGGCAAGCTCAGGCAGCGGTGCGAACTTCACATTGAGCGTTGCAGCGAGAGATGTAGTTGAAGATGCGTGAGAAGAGGAAGGGGAGAGGATGCCGGTTGGAGAGGACGCCAGGGATGAGTCCGCAGAAGAAAACCTGGGTATCTCGACTGAGAGCGTCTGGGATGTTTCGTCTGAGCTCGATTCGAAGGACATGGTGATGTGCTTGTGTGAGGTAGAGTGTTTATATATTTCGTTCAGTAGTGATCGAAGGGCTTGAAGGTTAGTTTACTGCGGGCCTCGGGGGTTGGTCAGACGTTCTACGACACACGAGAAAGCTTACTTGCGATGGATGAAGAGACGATGATGTACAGATCAAAAGAAAAGCTGAGACGAACGAAGAGCAGAAAATTTTAGGCCGAGAAAGCCTCAGAAACGATAAGATGACGACGTAGGTAGGCGTGGGGTGTAGTCTGTGAGCGAGCACTGCTCCTCTGGGATATAACTTAGAACCACACAGAAAAGAGGCTAGAGATCCTGAGGTGGTAGTCAGTTAAAACGGAAACTCGGACAACTTGAAGCCATTGTCGATGACTTACTTGCTAAATGGTCTTGTGGCGAAAAGTCGGTCACCCACCCTTGTCATCAGGTCTTCCAAAATCGATGAAATTCATCAAAGCGGCCCCTGATTTGCTCTCACACGGCCCTCATTACTGCGTGGACTATGCCAAGTTTGAACAGATTGTGGACGGCCAACGTCATTTGGAATGTTGGCAAGGCAATGCGAAGGTCGCCGTCTTCCTAAATTAAAAAATGTTTATTCTAGAACACATACGAACTCGTTCAAGTCAAATTACCTTTGGCTGTACACTCAATCCGTACGCTCTATCCTCGTCAACTTCTCGGATACAACGCAGCCAGAATGCCCATGTGAATGCACACTGAGTTAGTAAGTACCGACATCATTAACTTTACAGTTGACGTCGGACAGCCAACAGCCATAGTCCGACGACATACGGGCCATGACTAGTTGACTTGGCAAGGGCTCTTTGGACACCTTGTGGGCTAGATTCTAATCGCAGACAGTCACCATCGCTCATGGCATATGTCTGCTCTGAATCCGCTTCATCTTGACCCGGACGTGTGGCTGATCCAGCGTAGCCCTGACTTCCTCTCTTTCGACGGACGGTCCAAGCTTTCAGCTCCGATGCCAATGCAACCGTACGGTTTTTGTCTGATATCCTCGTGCGATTGAGGTCTCCAAAACATAGACAGGTCTGTCAGACAGGTGATGTTTTCGACCTGAGTCTGAGACGCTTCTGCCAGTGCTCGAGAGAGATCATTAATAGGGTATAATAAGTTAAGAGGGACAGATTCTGCTCATGTCAGGATGGTACATATAGCTCAGAGTAATTAGACGTGTCATGGAATCGATTAGACGTGTCGTAGAGCTGTTTAGATGCGCTTCAGAGTCATATGAAATATTGGAGGAATCTCATATTCCCCTGCGAACCAATTTGGTGGGGCCAAAAAACTTTGGTTTACAGCACGTAGAAAAACACGTAGTAGGAATTTCGATTCAGAAGAGGCTAGAATACAAACATCGGATCGACTAATTCAATCTATAAAGCCAACCTAATCTCTACATTCGCTCCTATACAAAGCCTGGAACATAGCATGAAGCAAACCTCGTTAACGTAAGTTCGTCAGAGGCAACCACACAAAAGATCTATGACGACAAGGCTTTGTGCGTTATGACACTAGCACAAGGTGCGCAGGCGGGTTCGTTGCCAGGTTCATGGCCTGAAAAGAGGCAACAATTTGATGAGTTGGGGAAGGGGGTACGGGCATGTCTTTGGTTCCAAGATATGTGCTGAAGTCCGTGGATCGAAGCGAGGAACGGATGGTGTGTGCGTGTGCGCCAGTGCGGGTCTGTAGATGGTCACTCAATCGTCGAGGAGGCCGGGGCTGGGGCGTGAAGCATTAGCGTCTGTAAGCACAACCTTCGACGATCTCATGTAATCGACATGATTGGCCGAAGAAGGAACGCAGGATCGTTACAGGTGCAGATGTGACGCACAGCGCTGGGCTCTAAAAGACCGTCACACCTGATTGGGTGCCAGCGTACTGTGACTTGACATCATCCAGGTCCCCGGCATCGTCTTGACTCTTATAATCGTACTGTGACAGGCTTCCGAGATCGCTTGTACCAGCCACGGAACCAAAGGAATTACGGCGCCTTAGGCGGTCACTCTGTGAGTATGCCACATTGACACTGCCTCCACCAGCAACACTGTTGTTATCCGCAACGCTTGGGCCGACGTCCTGAGAAACGATAGAAGAGGCATAACTGTAAGTGCTGCGCTTCGCGCCATTGGCTCCTCTGGGTA
Organism: Tephrocybe sp. 10521TJB; assembly: GCA_018221635.1. NCBI lineage: Eukaryota > Fungi > Basidiomycota > Agaricomycetes > Agaricales > Lyophyllaceae > Tephrocybe > Tephrocybe sp. 10521TJB. The sequence goes on along the minus strand of JABAJS010000039.1, from coordinate 35,650 downwards.
TTCCAGCCCCGAAGGGCCCCGGTGCATTGAACATTGGCAGACCAGAGGAATAGGTGGCTTGAGATCGAAGAGACTGCACGTCGGACGGGATGTAGCCCATCGCGTCGTGAGTGCGGTAGAAGCTTGCATCGAATCGGCTCGGAGTGCCTGAACGACGAGCGGTAGCTGTCGGGTTAAATATTCGTTATCCGGCTCAAAGGCGGATGGGGGCAGCGGACTTACGATCATTCATCGTACCATTAGCTGGGCCCAAGTAATCCCGGGCATTTGTTTCATGACGCCGGAACTGATCCATAGACTTGACGAGGGTGCGGCGGGGTTTACTAAATTGGATCATGCTAGGTTGCAAATTGTTCAGTGGCCCTTCGACGAGATTGTTCTTTTCTTTGTAGTGCGTGAGCAGGTAATGCCACAAAGGGTGCTGTAATCAATAGCGTTTAGAAGCTAAATATGACGTGATGGATGAGATATACCTTGCTCAACACTTTGGGATTTCCCAAAATAACAACACCGTATTTTGCGCGAGTAAGCGCAACATTCAGGCGGCGGGGGTCATTCAAGAATCCGATACCCTGATGTTCGTTGCTCCGAACGCAACTGAGAATAATGTAGTCCTTCTCACGTCCTTGGAACGCGTCAACGCTAGCAACCTCGACTTCTTTGTAAAGATCCTTCTTGAGGGAGCCATTGAACTGCATGTAGTTGACGATATAGGAGCGTTGTCCCTCGTACGGCGTGACCACGCCTATCTGGCCGGGTACAACCCCTGACTTGAAAAACTTGGTGACAATCTTCTCAACGTTTGAGGCTTCAGTTCTTGGAGTCCGTTTGTTAGACCAGCGCTGCAGTAAAATTTAGTAGAAGACGTACCTATTCAAAAAGGAGGTTCCACTGCTCGAAATTTCTTCCTGGCCCAGGTTCTGATAGAAGAACATTGGCGTATCAGGGACAGGCCAGGGGAAGTCAACGTTCTTTCTGAGACGTTCGGGAGCGGTAACGCCGTTCTGCAACGTCCCTTCGTAAAACATGTTGGAGGGAAATTCGGACAAGCAAGGGTGCATGCGATACTGCACTTGTAGACGGATGGGCCTATTGTTGAGCACGACGAGGCGTTCGAAAAGGGATTGCGTCAGACCAGCGCGCGCAGCCTTCTTATTCATGATAACTGGACCAAGTTGTTGATGGTCTCCGACCAACACAACCTGTTTGCATCCCAGGACCAAAGGAATCATACACTCTAAATGGAATGGTTTGTCAGCAGCACTCTGATATATCGAACTCAAAGACATGAACCTGGTTCAGCAGCTTGTGTGGCCTCGTCAATCAGCACCGTCCTGAACTTGAGTTTGCTCAACCGTGGATCGCCAGCTCCCACGCAAGTACAGCAGATGACGTCCGCCGCACCTAGAATTTCCTTCTCGCATTGGCGGATTAAGGTCTTGTACTTCCTTTCATCGTTGCTGCTCAACTCCCCTTGCTCCGTCTTGAGTAGAATAAGTTTCTGCAATTCCACATGTGTCGTACTATTTTCGACTTGTTGGTGCAACGTCAGGAACCCGACACTGGAGTCCAACGCCTCGCGCGATTTGGCCGTAAGGCGAACAACCTTGAGCCCCGTTGTGTGGATCTTTTCCGTCAGCTGATCTACGGCGACATTGGATGGGGCGCAGACAAGGACCTGTCCAGGGTTCATCTTTGCGAGATGGTAGACAACTGATGCGGAGGTGACGGTCTTTCCAGTCCCGGGTGGTCCCTGAATCAGACTTATAGGTTTCTGCAGCACACTCTTCACAGCATACATCTGCGAGTGATTAAGTTCGGGGAGTCCAGGAGCAGAAAAGCGCTTGGGCATTTGGGTCCGTAAGACTTGAGGTTCGAGCTCGTGACCAAGAAGTTTGTGATACTGAAGATAGAGTTAGCCATCCAGACCCTCTAGTGATTGATTGATAACTCACGATGTATCCGCTTACGCTCTTCTCGTCGACTGCAAAGGTCTTCATCGCAAGTTGCATGCGGTCAAAGCTAGTGGACTTCCAGACAAAGTCGGCAGCGAAATTGTGCGTGCACTCAGAGGGAACGCCTTCAGTCCTGCGAAGCTCGAGACCTATTTCATCGGAAACATCTGAAACAAAATTGGATGAGTGCTCGTATTTTTAATTTCGAAGCTTACTGTTGGGGATTTTGATAACGTGCCCTACACCTTCCCAAGCCTTGTGGAGCTCTCCTGTGTACCTCAACCTCAACTCATCTCCCACAGCAAGTCTGACCTCCCCACTTTCTAGCTTGGGAAGACAGAACCAGGCGACTCGTTTCTGATTCAGGCCAAGATCCCATCGTACGGTAATATCCGTCTGCGTCTGGCTCTCCTTGAGCTTCTTGTCGTAGTCTGCCTCGATTTTCACAAGCGGACCAAAAATGTTCTGGTATTGATACGCGTCTTCGTACCGAAGAAGAATAGGTTGAGGTTCGTCGTCAACTCCTGGCTTCTCTAGGTCTTCCAGTGTCGCGTTCGCATTGTCGCGCCATAGATCTTCAAGGCGGTTGATCTGGTCAAACGAAATCTGACGAGAGCGCAACTGCTCCGTCTCGCTGGGTGGCTTCACTAGCCAGGAAAGGAAAGAGCGGTCGTCGATGAGAGGCGCCCATAGCGCAGCATTCCATGAGATATCTTTCGATATCGCGGCACATGGTTGTCTGTGCGAAAATCAGCAAAGGCTGGGAAAGATCTTACGAAGCAACATACCGACACAGGAGCACGACGACGGTGTCACTCTTTGCTGGAATGAATCCAAGCATAAAGACATTCTTACTGCCACAGTTATAACACTCTGGTGTGGTCTCTCCCAGCGGGCTTTCGGCGTGAAGAATGACTTCCTTGTGCTTGGCGCGCACGAGATGATTAACGATGTGCGAGGCTGATGTATTTCCACGCGAATTGCAAAACCACTTTGAGCAAATTAAACATTTTACGACGGAGGCAGGAGAATGGATGCCACAATAGCTATAATAAATGTCAGAGCCGCACAGGAGACGAACGTTGCCTAAGCACGAACCTGCAAGCGTGTGGCGGTAAGTCAACGACACCTTCGTCCTTCAAGTCATCGAGAACGCCATCAAAGTCCTCGTCCAAGCCGTTCCTTGCAGGACCATGGTTATGACTATCCTCTTCTATCGCTAGGTAATTCGACGCAAGACTTGAGAGATCGACAGAAGAAGCGTTGTCTTCTTGAGTAGTCGCAGTGTATTCTGAGGAGGTATCGTCGACAGCCCCTCCTCCATACGATGAGGCGGAGTCATACTGAAAGTTGTCGAAGGAGTCCATGCTCACTCTTGTGAACGTTCTACTCAATGTGCTCTTGACTCAACCAAAATACTGCCGCCTGTAGCTTTGTCAGGATTCCCACGCATGCCTTTGGACCATCGCGCAGCACTTTTATTCGACAAATCGTCCTTAAGTTGTTGTTTTTCGGACTTGAATTGAACAAAGAGATATCACGAAAAGACACAGGATTTGATCTTCATGGCCTTCCTGAGGCAACTAATTGTTCAACTAGATATTTTTTTCTATCCAGGTCATAGCACGATCAATTGTCCTCCTTTTCCAAGATTGTAAACCCAGCTAGCTATTATATTGGAAACTGTTGTATCGTTTGCCTTTTTTTGTGGCCAAGCATGCATAATAACCTTTTCTCTCCGGATCTGTGACATCGCATTCTCGAGCTCAATCACATCGCCTGGAAACGAAACTTCCTTCTAGTTGGGTTTCGATCCTCGATCAAGATGTTCGGATTTCAACTCTTACTACTAAGATTCGCTCTTTTTCGGTCAGTCTTTATTTCCTATGCTCACAATACGAGTCTGAGACGACGAGGGTATCATTGCTACTCCGCTTGATACAAAGTTGCGATGATCATCAAGTCACTCACTCACGCGTACGTATGGGATTGCCCGTTGCAATGGTTCCTGCCTCTTGACCACATCCACGGTCCATCATGCCCTCTTTT
>JABAJS010000039.1:0-31546 GCA_018221635.1 Tephrocybe sp. 10521TJB | reverse complement strand
ACCTTCGTCCTTCAAGTCATCGAGAACGCCATCAAAGTCCTCGTCCAAGCCGTTCCTTGCAGGACCATGGTTATGACCATCCTCTTCTATCGCTAGATAATTCGACGCCAGACTTGAGAGATCAACAGAAGCGTTGTCTTCTTGAGTAGTCGCAGTATATTCTGAGGAGGTATCGTCGACAACCCCTCCTCCATACGATGAGGCGGAGTCATACTGAAAGTTGTCGAAGGAGTCCATGCTCACTCTTGTTGTGAACGTTCTACTCAATGTGCTCTTGACTCAACCAAAATACTGCCGCCTGTAGCTTTGTCAGGATTCCCACGCATGCCTTTGGACCATCGCGCAGCACTTTTATTCAACAAATCGTCCTTAAGTTGTTGTTTTTCGGACTTGAATTGAATAAAGAGAGATCACGAAAAGACACACAGGATTTGACCTCCATGGCCTTCCTGAGGCAACTAATTGTTCAGCTAGATATTTTTTCTATCCAGGTCATAGCACGATCAGTTGTCCTCCTTTTCCAAGATTGTAAACCCAGCTAGCTATTATATTGGAAACTGTTGTATTGTTTGCCTTTTTTTTTTTTGTGGCCAAGCATGCATAATAACCTTTTCTCTCCGGATCTGTGTCATCGCATTCTCGAGCTTAATCACATCGCCTGGAAACGAAACTTCCTTCTAGTCGCGTTTCGATGCTCGATCAAGATGTTCGGATTTCAACTCTTACTACTAAGATTCGCTCTTGTTTCGCTCAGTCTTTATTTCCTATACTCACAATACGAGTCTGAGACGACGAGGGTATCATTGCTACTCCGCTTGATACAAAGTTGCGATGATCATCAAGTTACTCACGCACGCGTACGTATGGGATTGCCCGTTGCAATGGTTCCTGCCTCTTGACCACATCCACGGTCCATCATGCCCTCTTTTGCCCGCTTGGCGAAGAAACTCGTATTGGTCAACCGAGCCATCCCAAAAACTCGTGTACCAAAAACGGATACCAACATTGTCGATACAGTCGTACCACTGCTAATTACGCTGACCCCGAGAATTCCGCAAGAGCTGTGTGAGAGAATCATTGACTATCTACACGATAGTGGGCCGTCTCTACTGGCGTGTAGCCTGGTATGCAGAGCATGGGTACCAACTAGTAGATATCATCTCTTTGGACCTGGATCTGGACTTGCTGTTCGTCCATTGAGGATCTCGTCGGAGTGGTATACCCGCGTCAATTGTGCTGTTCCTCTGCGTGAGATCATTTGACATATTGACCTTATCTATCTACTGAAAAGCACTGATGTTTCTACTTGGTAGACGGTCTTAAACGCATTTTTTACGGCACAAAGGACGGAATCTACCTCTCAGGAGTGCCAGAGACTCTGCCAATACCAGCCGTATTACCAGTGGTTCAGATCGACGTCCTTGAAGACTGTAATATCGTTGTATTCCTTTCAAGTTAGTTCATCCTACCTCAAACTTGCTGACCATTGACGCTTAGGAGCAGATAATCATATCTACTCCTTTGAACTTAACATTTCGAGCAATGAAACCAGCAATGAAGTCCTTGAAATTACGTCCTTGAAATGCTCGCGGATTGCCTCTGATGTGTCTTTCTTCAAATGCGGCATGGTATTAGGGAAGCGCTTTCTTTGCGCTGTAAGTCGAGGGCTCACTGAAACGACCTTTAAACTGCTGGAACCGACGTTCAATCCGAGTACTCAATCCTATAAATTACGCCCGTATAAGGTGTGGGGCCCAACACTCTGGAATCACTCGTTCCTGTCCTCATCTTGTCCAAGGACTTCTACGTCAGCGAGAAAGTGGTTTCATTGCACTTTTTGAGGACGAGACTGGTTGTTGGAACGAGTCGTCATGACTTTGAAATGATCGACGTCGAAACATTAGCTAGTCAACCCGTCTTGCATCCTGTCGCATTGCCTCCTGGAAAGCCGGCCAAATGTATCGCAGCTCTTCGCACCCCTGATAGCATACTGTTGTGCTATAGCTGTGCGTGAACTTCTTTGCCGAGTGATTCAACTCTAACACCCAACTCCTTTCTTGATAGCTCTCGCTAATTACGTTGACAGGGATGGGCATCCTACTGGGAGAACTTTTCGATGGCGGGACAGCACGATATACAATATCGGTACGTACCTCTTTGCCCGGCGTATAACGCTCTACTTTAACCAAGATCAGCTGTTCGGGAGCCATACTTGATAGCATTCGGGGCCAAGCATTTTGAGATTCGTGATTTAGAGAGTGGTGCACTGGTGCAGACCGTCTGGACAGAATACGATCTGATATGCACGACAGCGGAGCTTCCTATCATTCGGACACGAGATGGACGTTTGCTTGGGCTGCAATTTCACGAACACTCTGAACATGTACAGTGACTAAATATGTATTTTTGCCTTCCTGATCATAGCTTAAAAAGCATTTCTATCCTCTGTGATCCGCGGGGATTTGGTTTTGCATAAAGCTTTTCCTCTCAATCTTTGCCCGATGTCCACTTTGCACAAGCAACCCACAAAAACAAAATTCAGATCGTGTCGAGAAGGTATCCTGGTAGTCTTGATCATTTCAAGAGGCAGGCTTACGTGAATGAGAAGATAGAAAGCCGTCTTTCAAAAATTTGCAAATCCCGGAACAATAAATTGGCCCAATGCTGGAACTAAATACGTGGGGCCAGTCTAGGCTTCGACTTAAAAAAAGCACCCACATAGCCACCGCCTCCAAAAACCAACCTTTGGTGCATCCCTGATGTTGTATACCAATTTCTCTGCGCAAATGGGCGCGAAGGATGGGTCCGGCCCCACATATAAATTACGCTCAATCACCTTCCCGAATCCTAATAGAGGAAAGGCGTCCGTAACAATATTCTCGAGACCCCCAGGCATGACACGTGTTGAAATGTGCGCAATTGGGAATTGTTCCTGATGAGAAGACAGAAACTTGAAGAACTCGACCGTGAATGCCCTCCATGGCTTGTTAGCCGGGATACTTCCACCTGGGTAGGAAGGAAAATCAGATCTCGTTTCAATATTTCGAAGCAAACTCTTACCGTTATAGATGATTTCGTGACCAAGACCAGACCAAACGGCGCTGTATATTGCGTGTACCTTGTCCTTGAAACCATCGGGGGACCACGCTGTGCTGCGAATGACCGCAATTGTACCCCCACTTTCCACGAAGGTTTGTGAAATCTTCGACGTGCTCTCGTCTTCCGAGATACAGTCCAGAGCTCCAGCGATTCCGCCCGAGGCCTTATATACTTGCTGAGGCCAGTCAGGAGAACGGTAATCAAATACTGCTTCTACACCTCGTTTGAGGAGGTTCTTGTGGTGCTTCTCGCTGGCCGTTGCAAAAACACGATACGGCTTCCCATCTGGAGTGCGTGCGGTCAACGCTAGCTCAACAGCAAAGTGCCCAACGGACGTCGCTGCGGAGTAAATTAGGATGGCAGGTGAATCGCCCACAAGCGGCTTCTCAGGGGGGTCGACTGGATTGTTAAACGGAGTATTCATTCCGAGACGGATAAAGAGGGCCTATGTAGGGGATAGAGTCAGCCCTGTCAATCTCATGCTGCACCTCGCGAAGCCCATAAGATGAGCTGACCTGAGCGGCAGTCAGCGAACACAGTGGCATAGTTGCTGCTTCTTCGAACCCTACGTTCTCGGGAATACGGATGGCGAGATCAGCCTCCAGGATTGCGTACTCGGCAAATCCACCTGGGCGTGGGTTCACAGAAGTAGCTGGAAGAGGACACGTCACATTCAAAACTTAAAAGACATCCTCGCGAGGGTAGAATTGACTGACCACCTTGGACAAATCCTGCTACCTTAGCGCCAATCTTCCATCCTTTAACGTCCTTGCCGACCTTGTCGACGGTTCCTGCAAAGTCACTGCCCACTGTGCGACCCAAATCATCGAGGGCAGGCTGTTCGGCGACGTACAGAGCATCAACAGGGTTCAAGGCAACTGAATGGACTAGAATTCTATTGATGCTTCAGTATCATGGGATTGACGATGTTGAGCAATCTCACCGAATCTCATTCGTCGCTGGTTCTGGGATGCGAACCTTTTTGACGAAGGCAGTTGGCTTTTCACCTGTGACACCTGTGACGAGAGCCTTCATAGGCATGATGGTGGTCAGTTGTTAGAAAGAACTGCGTATATGTAATGACATCTTATAAAATTGCTGGAGCAAGGAGCAAGGAGTGACCAAACAAGGGCCAAGAGAACCCGGTCCCAGAGATCGCCGAATTCCACATTTGGACAAGGCGTTCTTTGTAGATGTTTGTCCGATTCTCGAGTTCTTTCTGGTTGACTACCATAACCAGTCTCCATGAAACCTTCTAAACCCACTTACTATTTCTCTATCATATCATGGACATATAACGCACTCTCACAATCTGCAAAAAATTATGGTTGACGGGCACAAAGTCAACTTTGAGCTTCCAACCTCTGCTGCGAGATTATCCAGTGATACATTTGGATCATCAGTTTCTACACTTTCCGTGCTGATACGAAGTTCTTGGTCACCGCAGACATTATGGCCGGTGAACGAGTGGGTCTGGTGAGTCCGACAACCCACTTCAGATTCGAGATCATGATTAGTCGGAGCCGGCCTGACGAATGGAGGGACTCTTCTTCCTCAATGTGTCGTGACCTGCTGAGATTGCTCAAGTGAGATGTCTCATTCCTGTGAACTACTACTCTACTACCTTTTACGGGATGACCACTTACTGGACGAGTTACAATACTCGCGAAGGACCTTCGTTTCTTCCTGAGGATGGACGAACGCTTATGATCTCAGTTGTACTCGATGCTGGTGCACAGTGTGATTTCAATGGTATACGGGTCATGGTCGTACAACCAGAGAACGAGGGCACCGAAATGGTGCGTGAGCAGACACTGGTCTACAATTTACTGCCAACACTTTCTTAGTCCCTTACAGAGATAACCAATCCCGCACGTTCTCGTTCTGGTCATACCACAAGCGCAAACTACAGGACAACTTTAACGAGCTTGCGCTCGAGTCGCGATAAGTTCAGTGGCCACGACATTGACGTGTCTGGACAGAAGAAACTATGCACCATCGTCTTTGAACTTCAGCCATTCCAGACATACTGGGGCCATTTTGCGAGGCTGGTCCTCATTAGCCACACTCCTCAACCTTCAATACGTGTCGTACATAATCACGTCGAGCACATGGTCTCTTCAGCACTCTTCTTCCTCCATTGCAGCCACTCATCACAACCAGAATTTAGCCCAGGTGGAAGCATCAGGAAACCTACCAGAGTATGCGGGCATTTTGTTCGTATACTTCCCGTATCAAAAAACCGCCCTCCCTGGCCGACTTTCAACCTTCCTCCCTCGATTCTCTCCCACATCATCCTATTTGCTTTTTCTGATAAGCAAAAGGGATGGAGAAAGGACCTCCTGTCGTGCAGCCTTGTCTGCAAATCATGGGCAAATCTGGTGGACCTTTTCTTTGATGACTTTGATGATACCAGCAGGTCCACCGTCGACCACGACCCTGCAGACATTTCTACAGTAGCACGCTCATTGCGGACACATGCTGCTCGTGGCGCTCTTATCAAGTCATACTCCCCATCCAAGTATTTACGACTCACGCGAGTCACGAATGTAGCATTCATGGCATTTTGTGAAGCACAGAACACAATTCTGCGCCTCGCGCCATCTGTGACTGACCTGACTTTGGAGTCCACGCACGCCGTTCTGTTCCAAGACTTCTTCGACATCCTTTGCGGTCTGCGAGAGGTCCAAACCTTACGAGTAACACGATCCCATCTATCTCCCGCAGCAGGAGCGGTCCGTAATCTGAGTTTTGAAGATATTCTAAAGATAATATCTCTTTGGCCGAATCTCAAGAAACTGAGAATGATAAATTGGAAGGCCTCGCCGGATTTAGATTGCTCATCAGGTGGCGCTGAGGTACGATCTTCTTCCTTACGTGAGACTCACTAATAACATTCTTCTCTGATTAGAACACTCAATCTGCTTGTCGACTTGAAAACCTTCACCTGAACATTGGAAAAATCGCAGGCTCAAGCCTCTTGCTTCTAGTAGGTCCAGCGAATACGCCGTCTAGCTTGCGAATAGCCCGATTTGAAGGCGTAAAAGGCCTCACCAACTCCGATTTCCTGGCTTTTCTGACGCGTGTTGCCCCAACACTCATATCGCTGTCAGTCACTGCCTGCCCCATGCCACGTTTCTCGGACAAAGAAGAATATGCAATTGACGCAGCTATGCCCAATATGATATCCCTTGAGGCACTGGTAATCGACGGCGATCTTTCCAGTGCAAAGGCGTTATCACGCAAGGTCCAACGTCGAATATGCGAAGATGACAAGGGGACTCGGATGCACCGTATTTCCCTCAATAATCCACCTGTGATATCTCTGGACCATGTCCTCAATGCCATGTCCGTCACTGGATGGGAGTCCATCTATTTCTATCTGGATTCTTCCATGGGATATTCACCGCGATCAAGTGCGGAGGTCGCGCAAGCTGCTAAGGCTAGAGGGATTGATTTTCGTGTTTCTATCTCTCCGAGGGAGCTTTATTCGGAAGATGTCCATTGATATATTATGGGTATGTACTCAGAGGGCTTAGGATAGTTATCGTCTAACTGTATGCAAAGACGATGATTCATTGATGCCCAACGGATTGACCATACATTGCCTAACTAACTGTAACAAGGATGAAACCGTCCCTGGTATATTTCGAGAATATGTCAGGACTACTAGGAGCTTCCTAGGCCGAAACAATATCAAATTCTGGACTCCTGTTCCCAGAGTCTCCAAATACTGCAACAAGATGATCAGAGACAGCTCAAGCAGTAGAATCACGGATTATAGAAGTCTTACAGGTGATGGTGTACAACCCAGGCGTAATTGTAGGAGGGACGGTGACATTGAAACTGCCACTGGAGAGGTCAAAGCCAGAGGCCAACGTGGTCAGTGGCCCCGTAGCGACTACAGAGAAGGATCAAAAGGTCGAAGTGCCATTTTGATTAATAAGGTGTGATATTACCTGAGTTGAGAACGATGGCATCATTGAGAGTGCCCACAGGTATGCCATCTGTCTCCCTATCACATATAAAGTTCAGTGGTCAAAATCTTTAGACATTAGCACTGCGGTGCATACCATGTGACAGTCTCTACTTGACCAACAACCCAGGTAGTGGTAGCATCGGGGGTAATGATGATAGGATCATAGACGATCGACGCGGATCTAACACCAACAGCGGCACCACTGGCGAGAGAAAAGAACGAAGAGACCAGAAGAGGGAAGAGGAATTTAGGTTGCATGACAACTTCTGCAGTCCTATGAGCATGTGGATAACTGTGTATTTATACGCCTACGGCGAAGTGGCAGTGTTCGCCGCAGAGGATGTACTATTGCATAGTATAATGGTGTATCCGATGACGGAAATGCGGCCACGGGCAGGGACACCAAAAGCCGGGTACGATATAGATCTATAGGCTGATACTATATCGGAGAAGAGAATATCCTCCACACATTAACAAAATACCAGGAAACAAAGGATGCTTTAAATTATCAAAGTACATTGCACGGACATATTGTACTGAGAAAGTTACTCAGACAAATCGTACAACTCGTTTTTTCTTTGGAGGGGGCTGAATATCGAGGTCATCGGGCACAATGTCAATAGGATCAACGGTCCGGATGCGTTTCAGCGGGGAAGTTATGACCGTAGACTGAGCATCATCGACGGGCTGGACGGTCAGTAGGGGCATGTCGATAGTGGGATAATCCTTCGGCGGATCGTTGATGAATTTTGGGTTCTACAGACAGGTTGGCTGACCATTGCTCTCAAGAACAGATGCAAATCTTACCGCGATGAAGTGACGCATCCCGGATTCGTCGATGAGTTTTGGAATTTTTTCAAGATTGCCTTGTAGAAGATTTCGTCGGGTGACCATGTTCTCTTCTGCAGTACCGCGGATCGCCAGAGTCTTGACTACGGACATACCAGACAAAGCAGGGGTCAATTGATAGGTCTATTATTGCAAAAGTAGAACGCACCTGTGATCGGTCGAGTTTGCCCAATTCGGTGAGCTCGCTGGAGGAAAGGCGGAACATTAATACCACAACCTCGCGGAGAAAACAAGAAGTAAAAATACCTTGATTGCTTGACTTTCTACGTCAGCCTGCCAGACGGGTTCACAAAAAATGACGCGTGATGCAGAAATCAGATTCCTGTGGTTGGGTCGGTGAGATGAATCTTCCCGCCCAACGAGGCAGTCAAACAACATACAGGCCGCGAGCGCCATGTTTCAATTCCATCAAAAAGACGCGATACTTTTCGGAGGTTTCAAAAGTTAGCACCATTTGCTCGCGAACAGGTGCAGTAATCTGTGTGGTGAACCGCAAGAACTTTATGTTCATCAACTGCAATGCCTCCGCTACATGAGCAAGTGATAGCTCTGAGTCCGAGAAAATCAGGAATTTTTCCTCCGCAGCATATCGGGATATCTGCATTCATGAGTCAGTCACAGTATTAACGAACGATCAATCGATATACCTCGTTAATTATGTAGTTCAATTTACTCGATGTAGTGGAGCCTACTCGGACCGATCCTAGCAGCGAAGTGGAGAGAATACTATCGCCATGAAATGCAGAAAAGTCCGGCCCGGGATTCGGAGGTGGGCTTTCATCCTCCTCCCAATCATTGAGGCGCATCGCGATGTCGAGATCCTTCTTCATTTCTTTCAGTGCATCTGGGTTCCTGGCTTTTTTTGCTGCATCTTCTGCCTTCAGACTAGCATTGATATCCTCTTGGTGTGGCCGGACCTTTTGAGTCGATTTTTGGCCTTTACTCTTTTGTGATTCGATATAAAGTCGCCGAAGTAAACTGTCGCGCGCTGCAACCTCACTACCGTATGCAACAAACGCGTCCTCTGAAATGCGAGGACGTCGTATGACACATTCTTGCATTTCGAGGAGCCGATCAGAGTGTATGAAGGCAGTGAGGTGACCGGCGTCGTCACGTTCGGGATGGGGTGTGCGTGTCCATGCATCAAACAGTTTTTGCCGCAGTCCATAGATACGGTAAGGGACATCTTCATGAACCTGCATAGCCCTCCACAGTGAGTCTTCCACGGCGAGTTTTCTAAGAGAAATTAGGCCACAGTCGTTCAAGAAGGGGGAAATGTACATGTGTTTGACAGCCTCGTTCAACAACTCCATGTCCTCTTGAGGAGCGTTCCGTTCTGAGGCAACCCTGAGAAATGTCGAAGAGTTCTTCAACATGTCGTCCACGCCAAATAATGAATCGTCGCTTGACCAAAACATGACTCTGAGTATGCATTAGCTAGTTTCGTATCAGGCTAATAGATGGACATACTGTGACATATTTTTGACGGTCGTCTGCAGAGCATCTGAGTTCTATGCAGTAGACGAGAGACAGTTAGTCTCTTTCGCTACATACGTTGAGTACAGATTCTCACCCTAGGGTGAAACATATAATCCTAGCATAATTGTTCAGTTAGTAGTTGGTGCAATTCTGTAGCATAACAACATACTTGATCAGTGCGCTGGGAATCCACGGCATTGATGGCAAGTGCCGCTTGCATTGCATTGTAAGATTTGATAGCATAAGGATCAAGGTCAAGCAGCACGGCATCCTTCTGTACAGGCGGGAGGACAACCTCTTCCTCTACGTCCTCGATCCTTTGGAAGCCGTCAGGGCCAACTATACAGCTCAAAAGAATTGGAATACCGATGGCGTATCATAATCATCTCCATCACTTGATTCAGGACTTGAATGGCGCCAGGCCTTGGCCCCTGGGGGTCAAGAAGCGGTTCAATGACATGTGTTGTGACGAGCTTTGGGCTTGCGGTGAATTGGGGAACGGCGACAAAGTGAGATATCATCTTTCCCAGTTTACCGAGGTCTTCGCGATCGTATTTAGTCCATATGCGGGGAGTCAAATTGCCGATGTTGGTAGAAAGCGGAGACCCACTTCGCGAATTTGAAAGCGGGGTCGATTGACCTTGATCAAGGTAGACATCTTCAGAATCTGAATCAAGACTATCTGATCCTACAGTGGGACTGTCAGATTGTTTCTCTTGTCGACTGCCTTCCTTGCTTGATTTTTCGCCCAAGCCGAGCCCAAGAAGATTTCGTGTCGGCGTTCCAGTGACGATCCATCTCCTCTCCACGCTCAATAGTTTCGTAAATGGAGTCAATAGCGTGGAGAGTGAAGCAGACACATGGCCTTCGTCGATGACGAGACGTTTCCATCTGACCTGGAGGAGGGGCGATACGGGAAATTTACATTTACAGTCTGGTCTAGGACTGCGGAGGACATCTAGACAGGGACACACTTCCCATGTGTGCAATTTGTCGATCTTGTTATTTTTATTTTCAGTCGTAAATCCTGAACAATTGTGTCAGACTTCAAGTACTTCACGCGATAAGTGAAACAGGATATACGTTTATAAGTCATTAAGATGATCTGTAAGAACACAATCATCTTTAATTCAGAGGCGCAACTTCAGGAGAAGCAGAAACTTACATCGTAATCTGAAGCAAGAGATCTGGCATCTGGCATCTGCGTACCAGACCTTAAAATGAGAACTCGAAGAGGGTAATCGCAATGTTTGTGGACTTCACGATCCCATTGGCTGAGGAGATTCGCCGGGACGACAACAAGGGTTGCTGATGTTAGATAAATAACTCGAGGGCCAGGATTAGCATTCTTGCGCGGAGACCGTTCAGCGCCGATGGGACCTCCGTAATGATGGTGGTAGAAAGGGATGTTCAGCCGCAATATTTCTTCCTGCGGAATTTCTTCAACTCGTGCGGTCCAATCCTGCCTTTTCGCCTCTCTATTCGCCCCATGAAGTGTCCTGGTGTTGTGTATAGACGTGTCGGGCGCGGTTCGCCTTCGGTGAAGGAGCAACTCTATCAAAGACGGAACACGGGTTGCAGGAAAAGCAGATTTATTATGTCGGATGAAATCTTGGCGAGCTGATACACATTCGGATGACGGGAAGTGTAGAAATGATAGCGGTGTCATGACTGATCTATTGCCTATAATGGCCGGTTCAGGAGATGACAGTTGATTAAGAGTCGCTAGGACTAGAGCAAGGACCATGACAGTCTTTCCAGTACCTAAACTTTGACTTCAACGAGAAGGTAAAATTATTTGGGTTAAATATACACACCAAGTTCTTCGCAAAGAATCCCGCTTTGTCCCGCCGCAGCTGTCGGCTTTTCTCGAAGAACCTCCATCGTACCAGGCTGCAAATAAAAGGTCTCTAGTGACATGGATTTGAGTCTTATGAACAAGGGGTCTGGAATGTTGATTGGGTCCAGCTCCTTCTGAATCATGGCAGCTACCGAGCGTCGTTGATACTTGTACAAGGAGCTTCGCATACCTAGTCCGGCTAGGTCATCCGAGAAATCGAGTAAACGGGAGGTAACACTTTCCCAACCCATTGTGATCGTTGGGCCGGGAGACTTCAGGTCGCTATAAATCTCTGCTAATGACCGATGATCCTGTACTCAATATTAGAATAAAGGAAAAAGAAAATCTGTATTTTCAATACCTTGTCATTCGATATGAGACGTGGGGAATCATCCGCAGGAACGGTTCCATCTTTCCAGCTTTGTCGATCTTGTTTGACATTGGGTAACAATTTTCGCAACGAGCGACGCGCTGGCCCCAAAATTTCTTTCTTGCGTATCCGAAGTTGTCCCTGAACATTTGCGAGGTCGTGTGGAATGATGTATATTCTCAAAACAGCGTGCGTTACTCTGAGTCGATAGGTCACAGAGATAAATCGATGTTTTATGAGGTAGTCTATCTCTTCGACTCGACATAGCTCCTTGTCGCTCAAAAGCTGTTGATTGAAGATACTTCCTTCGAATGGGTGCCAGCCATCTTCCATATGCAAATGGTTGCAGGAGATTCCATCTCGTTCTGTGTCAAGATAGAGCGTCAAGGTCCCGGCTGGGATGAGATTATCTAGAGCATATGGATCTGGAGACGTCGAAGTTCCACTTGACTGTGGTTTGCTAGCGGTGCAGACAGAGCAGCATGAAGGGCAGTCTAGAGAGGTGTCGTCGTTTAGGACCATCGTCGAAGACCATGGAAGTCTCTGGTTATTACCCGAGCATCTGAGTGTGCTCTACCTGTACGCAGTGTGCCACAGCATCCTGGCGGTGCAGAAAAATCTCACGTGACAGTCCTTTGTCGAAATTTCGAAATGTGAACGTTAACGTTGTGAACCGTAGAACGCACCCGTCGTCATCCAATGCTCAGGTCCTCCCTCGCCCAGCCTTTAGGCCTGTCTTCTCGCTGTGCATGGAAGTATTCTGTAAGGAATCAAGTATTTATGAGGAGCAAAACTACTTCTGCCAAGAAAACAGTTGGCGACGGGGCTAAAAAGTTAAGCTGGCCAGACTATCTGGCCATTCGAGGCAGCAAAAGGAAATGGCAGTTAGTACGTGGATTTTACATCGCTTTTTGCGGGCATGTAACGATGGCTTAGGCTGTCACCATTCCGTGCGCTTTGCTTGGGTTTGGGGGTGGTGCTGCTTACTTTGGGTCTCTTGAGACCGATCCTGCCCGTCCAATCATGGTATGTTGCGAGTCTTCACAAAGAGTCGGGCTTACGACATATAAATCAACAGGGAATAGATCCTTTCTTCTTCTACGGTGCCTGTACTGTTGCTTGTGTTGGTATGTCACCGACCTTGAGCTTTTGTTTGTTGTATTTATGTCTACTAGGAATGGGCGCGTTGGTTGGGCCTACTATCGGGTCAGCTGTATGGCGAGCACGTCACAGTAATCAACTCGCTCTAGTCGACGTCATGGATCGCGAGTTCTATCGCCGAATAGCCAAAAACCGAGTGGACGCTTCTCTTCAAAGTCCAACACATCCCGTTCCAGACTACTATGGTCTGCCACTTTTGTCCCTTGTCAATCGATGTGCTCATTCGTGCTCGCAGGTGAAAAAATCGGGTCACTCCACCAGTACAGACAGGTACATATTCCTACTCTCGGTGAAGTGTGCAACTGACCGAATCATTTGCAGTGGCTGCGTGACCAAGGCAAGTACAAACGGAGGGCGTTACTTCCAGAAGAATAGACTGTTCCATTGCCCATCTATAATGTACTTCTTTTCTGTCGCTTGTTGGTTTATAAATGGTGACACTTTGAAGCTTTTCAACTATCGGGTATCGGGTGGTATCCATCATTCATTGGTTCTGACTTGCATCAATTCTTTCACGTCTAACGTCCATAGCTGTCCGCCTGGCACGTAGACATCGTGGCGATATATGATTCAAAAGTAGACTTTTGGTTCTGGTATGGAAAACATAACAATAACCGACACAGTCGGATAGAAGTTGTGCGATTCTCTTGAATCTTGTGAGTACAGATACGTATACAGAAGACAGTTTCGACGTCGAAAAAGCCAATAAATAGAAGGATAAGTAAGTCCTGAGAGCTTGACGACCTTTAAATTTAAAAGGACGGGGGCAAGATGGCTGGAAAACCAAAATAAAGGGCATACTTCCTCATAAAAGGAGGTGGCAGGAAAGGAGCGTAAATTATGAATAGTTGCACGTAAAGTTCCTCAAACGAGAGTCACGAGTCATTGTTGGGCATGGGCCGGTCATTGGTCGTTTCAGCGCCATCCAGAGGCCTGCGACTTCAGAGACCCGCTCGAATATTTACGGGTGGGTAAGATGGGGACTACGCCACGGCGCTCCTGGAGGCAGAAGCGGGGTACAGCACCCTTGGGCGCGTCGATACGCCCGACACGCTGGACGAGGCACCAACCGTCTTTATACTCGTCGAGCATTCGGACAGTGTCGCCGAGTTTGATAGCGAGTTCGTCGTCGAGGGTGGGCGTGAATGAGGAAGCAACAGACATGAGACGGGGGAGCTTCTGACTAGCCTCGTCACTGGGTGATTCGCCCTGTTCCTTGGGATATGCAAGGTCCTGAGCGGCAAAAGACTCGGAGCGTGGACTGGGAGTTGGCATTGGCTGTTCGATTTGAGAGGCAAAACTCATCTTTGTCCGTCTGTTAGCCGGAGGTGTTGGAGGTGGCGGGGCGGTCGTGGATACGGCAGGAGAAGGAGGGATGGGAATGTGGCGAGGTGACTGATCCTCCCACAATGTGTGATTGGCCATGGGATATGAAGGGGGAGGAGACCGGGGTTCTTCCGACGACATGGTATTTACAGAAAGCTGGACCTTTGGTGTCTTCTTGCTCTTTGGTGAAGCAGTAGGCTCTGGCACAGGCAGACTGGTAACTGGATATGCTTTGATTTGCGGAACCCAGCCGGCTTCCTGCGAATCGAACGAGCGAGGCGTAAGGACTGCCTTCTCGGGCTTCTCGGTGTATATCGAGACATCAGTAAGGTCGATGTGCTTCTCAGAGTAGTACTCCTTTTCGATCATGACCTTCCCAGCCAGTGTGTTAGGAGACACCTTCACTTTACGGCGTCTATATTTCCTGTATTGGCATATCACGATCCCTACAAGTCCCAGACGGGATCAGCATGTGGGCAACAACAATCGTAAACGCAGAAAATCTAACCAATAATGATAGCTGCACCGACGACAGACATAACGGCAGCGAGTGCTGGTACTGACTTGGGGGGAAGCGAGGAAGCAATCTTAGTAGACGTGCTCGGGGAAGGCGAGTCGTTCACTACTGAAGCACTTGGTTGAGGAGCCTCAGTCTCCGTTGCACGCAGTTCCAGACGGTTAAGACGTTTCAGGCCGTGGGCTCGGCGTTGCATGGCGCTGGTCATTAACGAGGGTCAGGTCAAACGAGAGGAATGCGGTCGCGATGACCTTCTGGAGGGTGGGAGGGGGAGACGAAGCTGAGAGAACAGACCCTTTCAAGATCTCGACGTTTACATAGACCATCTGGAGCTTGCAATCAGTTTGATGCGACTTCAAGGGGATGTCAAACTGACACATTGTCAGGCAAGATACCAGCGATGAAGGAGACAACCTGTTGATTTGGCCAACAATTTTTGATGAATGACCTCGGTACGTGTGTAGCGCCCAATGACGGGCCCGACTTAAGAGCCTCTTAGAACTAAATATCGCTGTCGTTACACAACTAAATGCAATCAGTCGATAAATTTCTAGCGAGCCTCGCGTTATATGGTTCAAATGGTGTCTACCAGTTGGTTTGATACAGCTCTGTATAGAGATCTTGCACCTTCGGCTGCAGTATAGTTTGCCAATGCACCCTTGACCATCGAATCCACAACATCCGTCGATAATGTTGGAATGATATCACCGGCAATAGTGTGCAGTGCTTCGTAGCAAATCGCCCGCCGTTCCGCCGTCGTGAATGGAACGAAAGGCAATGCCGTAGTTACGCGCGAGAGCATCGAAGCCTAAGAGCACCATCATCAAAAAATATACCAGGCACATTTTATAATATGATAGACTTACCCCGAGACGTTCTGACACACGCGGCCGCAGTAGAGCCATCAGCTCAGTATATTCCCCCTTAGACATGAGTTCATCTGGAAGCGGACGAGCGTTATGGTGTTCGAAGACCAAGTCTTGACCTATATTTGATGTGCCCAACCAGACCACATTTCGTACATCGACAAGTCGTCCATGGGCCTCGAACGTACACCTACCATGCTCCCAGGGCATTAATAGTGCCCAAAGCGGGGATTCTCCGTGTGTCTTCTCGATTTCCTGAAATAAATACAATCAGATATATCGAGCAATGGGCAGGTAATCAATGTCGTGACGTACGTCCAATACAACAACACAACGTTTGCCTTCATTATCACATAGGAACTCGGCAAGTGAACGGGTGCTAGGCGGCTATAGGCTAGTTAGCAGTTTACTTGACACGATAAGAACATTGACGGACATCATAAGGACTCATTGAATAGGACTTCCACAAATCCTGTGCAGAATGAATGGTTGTCATATCCACAGTATGAGTCGGGACATCCAGCAACGAGCCGACTAAAAAGGAGGGAACCGACTATAAACATCTCGAAGCGCCACCTAAAACCGAAACTCGACATACATTTTCGAGCTAGCAGACTCTTCCCATGTCCACTCGGGCCTACAAGATATTTTCTTGAGTAATGATACAGGCGAAGCCAAGTAGGTTGTCATACCACACAGAAGAACAACAATTGGCGTCACAGACAGCTGGCGTGAGTGCATGCTGAGATCCTTGAACAGCTGTTCCAGCGCTTGATCTTGTCCGATCAGCTCGTACCGAACGCGCGTCAACGGGCGGAAGAACGAGCGTTGTATAAGAGCTGACGTTCGGTGTGTATGAGGTGCATCTGCTCTCTCAACATAGTATCTACAGCCATAATTCGCTTAGTTCAGGGGTCCGAACATAGGGCGGACGGGGCTTACCTGGTAGCCGGATCAAGGGCATCCATCAATGATACATGGGGAGGAGACGCTTGCGTCTTCGTCTCCTCCAAGTTTCGAAGACCATAAGGCGAGTCGGACCCACGTGTAGGCAGGACGACCGTTTTCGGGTCAGCACCAAACGCCAAAAGGGTCTTGACGATTTCCATCTTATTCGTCAGTTGCTTGTTCGTAAGCGCAAACGCCAATGCGGACTGAGGGCCCACAGCTTCGTTTGGACTTGCACCGCCAGTTTTCAGTACATGCCGTACTTGCTCGACGTCGTCGGATGCGATAGCAAACATCAGGGTGGGTTTGGTTGTCTCGAGCGCGTACATAGGCGGGTGCAACACTGAGGCACGGCGGTCGATGATGGGTGCGCTATGCAGAGAAAGGCGGATGGCGTGGTCTTCATTGTCTTCTCGGAATGTTTCGTCCTGCTCTTCCTCATCTTCCTCGTAAATACAAGAGGGTTCAGATGCTCTGCTGAATGGGTGGTCAGTCGAAAACTCCTGCGTCATGTCACTCAGGTCAGTGAGGTCGGCAGCAGGGTTGCTTTGCCATGACACTGGGCGGGACAGAGGAGCGGAACGTGGTGAGTCGTCATAGGTTGAGAAAGTAGTAAGGCGGCGAAGGTGTATCGAGGATAGCGGAGAAGGAATGTCGTCAGTCGTGTAACGGGTATTGCGAACATGTTCGGGTATGACAAATGCGCCAGATGATGATAAAAGCTATAGGCACGTGAATGGTGAGGTAGGACTACAGGAATTGACAACCTACCAAAGGGTTGCGAGTGTAAGAACAGTCTGATGATACACTTGTAGATGATATAGATGCACGATGTGAGTTCCCTGACGAATGACTCAGACATATTGGACTGGATCGACCTAGGTTACTCACGGGATGGGCGATAGCTATTGACAGAGAAAACAGATTTGCGAGATGGTGCTGAAGATGGTTGAGCTGATAAGATAGTAGACTAGCAAAAAAGTGAGCCACGCTCATTACAAGGGTGGTATGAGTTTGCAACGTACTAATCGGAGTGGTCGAAGTCCAGACGCAGGTGCGCTGGTGGGTGAGGAATTTTGGGGACGATCTGCTCGCTCAACATGAGCTATTGGGGCAGGAGGTGGTCGGATTGCCAAAGAATCCCGTTTTGAGAGTCTTTGTGACGTCAGAGTAGACGCGCTAGTTCGGTTCTGGGCATAAAGTCAGAATAACTCCAAGCAGAAGGACGAGGTGCCCCCACACATACCAGTGACTTGCGGAAACCGAAGGGAATTTTCTTAGAGCTAGAGGCAACAGGTTCCTGCACATCAGATACAGCACTGTCCGGGCTCCATGCTGAACTAGGCGAGGGTCGCAGAGGAGGGAGGGAAAAGGGCAAAGGCGGTGGAACCCCTGCATTGGGAGAGTCTACAGCAATAATCGTCCCCGAACGTCCTCTTGTCATGGACATGGTTGGGGGCGGTGTGAAGACCCGTTCACGGAGGAAACCAGATCTGACGGGTGTCGTAGACGCCAAGGATTCAATATCTGCCGTATCGTGCAAGGAATCATCCAAAGGGGTCACCAGGGGGCTCTCTATTAGGGGGCTCTCATTGTCTGTGGCTAAAGGGCTTTCGGATTCCTCCTTGTCAACGATGTCTTCGAGGGGGCTATCGAGATCCTCCTCCGTCTCTTCCTCCTCAGAAAGACCATAGTATTGGTCATAAAGAGAATGCAGCGTGTCGTTCTCCATGTAAGGAATCGTCGGAGTATGGAGATAAGCCAGTTGCGCCGTTTCGTCAAGTTCGCTATCTTCTTCACAGTCGTCAACAGAACTCGAAGACTCCAACGAAGAGTCCATAGGAGGATGATTGCCCACGGAAGAGTCAGAAAGGTCGAATACGTCGTCATTGCGGGAGGTATCCGAGGCCGAAACCTCCAAGGAAGACGAGATAGAATTTGCTTCCTGTTCGAACGAAGAATTGACTGGGGGCTCAAAGTCCGCAGGGGGGGCAGAAAGGTGGAATTCATTATCGTTGTGAGAGTCATCCGACGCTGAAGCTTCCGTTGAAGTAGAGATAGTTTCTTCACGGACAAAAGACGAGTCCGTTAGAGGATGAATGTCCGTAGAGTCGGGAAGGTCATGTGAATCACGAATGTAGAATTCATCGAGCGCTGAAACATCAAAGGAGGGTATTGCATTTACTTCGTCGTTGTTGTCGAGTTCAACTGCGTCGATTGTAAAAGCATCCTCGAGAGGGATAAACTCCAGGGAAGAGTTAGCAATAGCTTCGGCATCGTTGAATTCCACTGTCTCCGCCAAGAAGTGGACTGGAGTCCTAGTCGCACGCCGAAGGGCATCGTGTACTTCTTCTGGAGTGACAGGCGGCATGCCCACGTACACAGCAGTTGGGTCCCCATTATGGTCCCATGAGGCAGCAGAGCTGTTTCCTGCATTCGTGTCATTCTCGTCGTCACTGTCAATGTTTAATTCATCTTCTGAGTTGTCCTCCGCCTCTGGCTCAAATTCGTCCTCTGGCTCTTGGTGGACAACATATTGTTCCGCAATTTGATCCACGAGAGCAAGTCCGGGCTCAAGCACAACGTATTCCTCTGAAGGTTCCGGTTGTGGCTCCACGTACGGAAAAGTGTACGCTATAGGTGAATCTAGGCTTAATTCAGAAGACACGTCGTCATTCTCTGGAGTGGGCGTAAAGGGGGACTGAGGCGATCGAGAAATAAAGGCACTAAGACGGGGAGAAAGGACCCGTGATGACATAGTGGCGAATGGGGAGGAAAGTACACCGAAAGTTGACTTCAGGGGACTGGCTGGCGAGCGCGGATTGGAACTCCAGGCGTCGGGATTACCTGAGTCCACAGTGAAAGGCTCAGTTCCATCCTGGTTGAATGATGGGAGATGGAGATGAGTGAGGTCTACGGGAGAAAGAAGATCAGAGAGAGGTGCTGATGCTTCAGGGGAAGATGCACGAGTATGTGTTGAAGGCTGTGGTTCTGTTTCGGGTTCAAGTGCGTAGGTTCGGGAAGACAGGCGTAAAGTTTCGTCTTCATCGTTGTCGTCCAAAAATGGGGTAGTCGGCGTTGGAATGCTGCCAGCGCTTTCCGTGAAAGTGGCGTTGGGTAAGGAATGACTAATATCGATTGGCAAGGTATAATCCGGCTTATCACCGGCCTTGAGAGGAGGTTCCTCGACGTAAGTAGCTTCTTCCTCCGAATTAAATTCTTCGTCAGGTTCTCCGATAACGTCTTTGAGGGCATAGAGCAGCCCAGAGAGACGAGGAGAGCGAGGCGGCGAACGGACTGAACTCGGAGAGTGTATAGTAACGAGAGGGGGTTTCTGCGGTGTGTGGGGTGACTGAGAAGGCAGGAAAGGTGCAACCGCAGCACCTTTGGCAGAGACGGTATGCAAGAAGTTACATGAGTTTTCAAAAAGGCATCGTCCTTGCTGATAAAACGGACATGGTCGCGCTAGGAAATGAATGGGTCAACGATTGAACATAAAGAAAAGTGAATATGTACAGACTTTTTACTCTCCAGGCAGGTGCTGGCAAATCCATTGCCTAGCATAACCTCAGAAGAGGAGAAATAGAGAGCCTGCGCCCCTGACTGTCAGTGGTTCGTGTCCACTGTCAACTTGACGGCCCCAATTGAATTCCAACCTTTTCTGGTGTGACGGGTTACCGCGTTTCAACGAGTCACGTGTCCGTCTTCTTCATGGCTGCTCGTCTTGCGCGTCTACCACGCCTCACTCTCTTCTCTGGTCCCAGTTGTTCTCTTTGCGATGTGCGTCTATGATCTGGGTGCAGTGGAGTAATTTACAGACTTGCTTTAGATCGCAAAGGCTGAACTCGCCAAGGTCAAGCAAACTGTACGCTTTTTCACCACCCACGTATGCCTCAAAGTGACTCACGCTCATACCCAGCGACCATTCCAGCTGGAAACAATCAACATACAGGATCCAGGACAAGAGAAGTGGAAGAAAAAATACGTCTACTGGATCCCAGCGCTTCATCTAGACGGCAAGGAGATTGCAAAGGGCCGGTGGGACGCACAGACAGTCATCCCAGCCTTGGACAGCTGGCAGAAGGCCAACATGGACAGCAAACCGGAGGAGTAGAGCCCGATCCATTCTTTATTGACACTGGAGCCTATGCAAGTTGGGAACCTAATGGAATCTATGTACGCGCTAATGAAGCGATTCTCGGCGACGACGAAAATGCAGACGCTGTTGATGATTTGCCTATCCTTGGCACAACTTGTTTCAACTGTGGAGAGCCCGATCACGTCATTGCTTCTTGTCCTCAGCGCATCAACCGCCAGCTTGTCACCCTTTCTCGTGACCTATACACTTTTTTCAAAGCTGAGCGAGGGGCTGTGGACTACAAACGAGTACACGAAGTCGAAGAGTGGCGACAGCAGCGCCTTGAGTTTCTTGACATCTTCGAACCTGGTGAGATCCGTGGTGCCACACTCCTCGACGCCCTTGGCAGCGAAGATGGTGAGTGGCTCGAGAACATGGCTCTCTGGGGCTATCCAAAGGGCTGGGTGGGTACAAAGGATCCTCGAGAACAAGTCAAGCAGATAATATGGGACCAGTACACCGCCGTTGATGACGAGAACCCCGAAGACTTTTTGATTTTTGGAGAACACACCGTGGCTGAAAGAGTACACATCAATGGCCAGCCATCTACCCCATGCGATGAGACTATCGACGAAAGTGATGGCGGCGACGACGATTCTTCCGAAACAGCCTCGACAACCACTCGATCATCTGACTCTAACCTAAACCGCCCCATCCGATGGGCTACTTTCCCGCCTCGCCATTTCTCTTCCCAGCTCCTTCCCGTATACAACGGCTTCATGTTACCCCCCATCTCACACCAAGGCAGCAGCACGTACACTTCCGATAGAGACTCTCTTTGGCAACAGATCATAAGGGGAACGCACAATCCTATACTCCCTCCACAACCGACTACGGCACCGCCCGTGATTCCATCTCCTCCACCTCTGGACCCTCCTCCGCCACCACCGCCACCACCTTTAGACCCACCACCGCCTTTGCCTCCCCTGGCGTGCCCTGCAACAACCTTCTCTTATAATCTCATGACTATCGAACGAGCGCATAACACTGAGGATGATGAGGAAATGGATATGGACTTGTCAGATTCTGATTGATACCCTCGAATTCTAATCAATATCTTGAGTATCATCTGAATAATCTTGTAGTACGTCTTGAACTTACTACAAATAACGTTGAAGTACATTAGATTCAGGACATACAATTCTTAATGAGAACAATGGTACTAGTACACATACGACTCAAACTAATCAAAACGCAACCTGCGATACCAACCCATCCATCTCGCGATCCCAGCAGCGATGATTGCTAATCTCGGAAGCAAAGTTCGAAACAAAACCCTTTGGGTCCACCGCAATCGTGAAGATGTCGGAAGCGACGGAAGCTGGCCCATACTTTCCAGCGGTAACGACCCCATATGAACTGACAACGTCGTCACCTCCAGAAGGATCGGCGAACTTCAGGCCAGAATGAGCAAGCGAAACCGCGTGCTGAACGACAGCAACGCCTGTTAAATCACCAACTGCGTAAGCAGGTAACCCATGTGAACGCTCTTAAGAAGACACACCATCTCCAATCGCACCAATAGCCTTGCAATGCCCGAAAGCCTCCCGTACCCAATGGACCGTCCTCCCGTTTGACGCAAGTGTCTTCGCGTGTTTGGCACCTGATGGTATGAACAGCGCATCAAAAAGTGTGGACCTCTGTCCCTCGAAATGATGGTCAACCATAACGCTCGGCCCCGAATCCGTCTTTACCTCACCCCTCCTCGGCCCAATCAAAAAGTTGCTTGCACCAAGCCCTGCCAAAGCCGCACGCACGGCTTGGACCTCAGTACTGTCAAAGCCATCAGCTACAAGGATGGCGATTCGCCGCGATGCAATAGTTGGTTTCTTCGGTGCGTAGTAGAGCTGAGAGAGCCGGTCTGATCTCTTCCCATGAGGAGTCCGTACATCGGATGGGTGGTCAGGGAGTGCGCCACCGACCTTCTCGGATACCGCACGCGCAAGGTCTACGGAGATATTGGGCAAAATCTTGTTGACGTAGGTCCTATAGACGACAGGGTCGTCACAATGGCTGAGCTCGAAGGAAATAGCGGAGATGAGGTGTGCTTTCTCATATGGCGCTAAGGAGTTAAGGAACAATTCGGCTTGGTTGAAGTGCTCCTGGAATTTTTCTCCGCGAATACGTTGTTTGAGCCCGTTTACCTTCTGAGCATATTCAGCGTAACCGCCCTGCTTAGCAGGAACAGGCTCTCCAATGTCCTTACGATTCGGCCAGTAATTGACTTCCCCCTTGACAATTCGATCCTGATGTTGACCGCCGCGCTGGTGATTCATGACTGGACAGACCGGTCGATTGATGGGGATCTTCCGAAATCATTATCAGTATCGATGTTACAATCCACGACAAAAACTGACTTGCTGGAAATTGATGCCTAGCCGGGTGATCTGAGTATCGAAGTACGAGAAATTGCGGCCTTGAAGAAGCGGGTCATCACTGAAGCCAATACCAGGCACGACGTGCGCAGTGCAGAACGCCACTTGCTCGGTCTCTGGGAAAAATTCGCTCACGGTGCGGTCCAGCACCATCTCGCCAATGGTCTGAAGGGGTACCAACTCCTCTGGCCAGATTTTCGTAGCATCAAGGATGTCAAAATCAAAGTTATGCTCGTCCTTCTCTGCGATTGTCTGGATGGAAAAGGTCCACTTGGCTGGACAACCATTCTCGATTGCTTCATTGAGATCCTTCCGATGAAAATCTGCAATAGAATGTGATGAGCAGAGTGTTGTTAGTTAATTAAGTCGAGCTGCTTGCTTACCCGGATCTTGGCCGTTTATCTTGAGTGCCTCGTCCCACACCAGACTGCAGACACCCAACTCTGGTGTGAAGTGAAATTTGACAAAGTGACGCTCTCCATCAGAGTTGACCAAGGTATAGGTATTAACGCCGAATCCTTGCATCATCCTGAAAGAACGAGGAACACCTAGACAAATCTTAATCACACATATGGGGCCAGAACAAGAATGCTCACCTCTATCCGACATCACCCACATAATCATATGAGCAGCTAAAGCATGATCAGCTCTTGTAAAGACATGAGATGCAACTTTAAACGTACATTCCGGCTGTAGACCGACAAAATCCCAAAAGTTGTTGTGAGCTGACTGGCCCTGGGGAACTTCGTTGTGCGGCTCGGGTTTGACTGCGTGTATAATGTCGGGGAATTTGATTGCGTCTTGTATGAAAAAGACGGGAATGTCATTCCCAACGATGTCCCAATTACCTTCGTCTGTGTACATTTTGATAGCAAAGCCACGGACGTCGCGGACTGTATCCTGCATTAATAGAATCAGAACTGCATCCGGGACAAAAAAAAACATTAAGCGTACTGCGCTCCCCTTCGAACCTTGTACTGTGCTGAAACGGGTGAAGACGGGCGTTTTGCGCGAAGGATCTGTTAGAACAGGCGCAAAAGTGTATGTAGAAGCGCTGTCGTCATAGACCTTGAAGTAGCCGTGAGCAGCGGCGCCTCTTGCATGAACTACGCGCTCTGGGATACGTTCATGGTCGAATCGGTGTATTTTCTCGCGACCGATATGATCCTCCAGAAGCGAAGGGCCAGTGCCTCCGTCAGAAACTTTGAGCCTACATCAGAGTCAGCGAACTGACCAACAAAAAAGAGAAGAAAGCAAACCAATTATCTGTGTCAGAGACTTTGGCTCCAAAATCTGTGGTTAAGCCAGATCCTGCAATAGGCTCAAATGTAACACGGTCCAAGTCAGCCATTTTCGCGTCAGACATGGCCACGGAGATGGTGTGCTTAACGGACTGTGCAATGGAAGCCATGGGAGTAGAGGTCTGAGCTATTTGAGGGGAGGCCAATATTATATAACACCCAGAGGTATGATATCATACTTGATCTCATCGTGGTCGCGGAAAGGACTCGCGACGCCGCTGACGCGTCACCAGATTTGGCGCCACAGGCACGTGCTGAGCATGTCATTTGTCAATTGAGAGCCCCGAGGCTAACATGACTCGTGGTTGCCGCAGCACCAGTGATTCCTGGCAATTAAGTTAACGATTAGACTCGCTATGTAGTATGTGAGGGACTTCGGGTTAATGACTGCATCGTAGACTTGAGGGCGACATGCTTGCTAAAAAGAGCTAAAGGCTGGATTGAGGCTCGAAGTACGCACGATGCATCTTAAGTAGTAAGTACACGTCCAAAACCTGCCATTCCATGACATCCTTCGGAGCGATGATGGGTTCTGAGGACCCAGGTTACAAACCTTCTCCATAAGTTAGTAACTTCGACCTGCAGCTGACTATGGTCAGGAGCTTTTCCTATTCTATTCGGACCTACGAAGCAAATACCACCTTGCGGCCGCAGACCTATCTTCTCAATGGTATTTGAAAGTTTTATCCTAATTTGTTAATAATAAGGACAACTGTGAACTGAAGGTGACGGCACATTCAAAAGAATACATTACCACCAGCCTTGGTCCTTGAACCCTGTAGGAGAGAATGAAAGCGCCGGAAGGCCCTGTCCGAGATGCAACATTTGGAGTCTTTTATTATGGAGGTCTTTTGTTCAGTGGCGCTATGGACTGAAGCCTTGCCCCGGCAGAATCTAATGAGTGACGTTTGGCCGTCTTATTATCCGGCTCTTGCTCAAAGAGTGACACGAATATACGCCCAACCACTGCGAGTAGCTCTTCCGCGTATATGAAGTCACAGGCCTACGCTGAAGAAACCGAGAACAACGAAGAATTTAAAATGTTGGGCCATTGCTTTAGTAGTATCGCGAACTTGATCAGCTTGTGATTTGTGGCGGGTGTTCGGAAAAGCTGAGGCAAGTTGTAGTTGAACGTCACAGTTACTGTCTGTCAGTAGTGATGACGAAGATCGGCTAAGACGAAAACTGTTTCTAGATTTACATGATTTGAGACTCGTGCACAAGTGGGGGCAATGAGGTGCTAGCCTTCACGCATATGTTCTGTACGACTTTCCTCCGATGAAACGCCCTTGAACGTATACTCTGGATACATTCCTGTCATCTCCGCAAAACAAGAAACGCTCCAACAACCCCTTTAGCGATAACTCATCCGTTCCCGTCGCGTTCCCCTCTGGGAACCACAGTCCAGGGGGGCCAGCATTTGGTCTTGTGTCGACGAGAAGCGCGTCGAAACTCTTCCCGGGCTCGAATGATCCCACTTTCTTGTCGATATCACAGACTTCTGCACCACCTAGCGTGGCAAGGTATAACAACGTAGCCACGGGGAGTTGACGGTTTGAAAACCCAGTGGAGGATTTTTCCACATCGCGGGCTTGCATCGCGACAACCTTGGATGCGATGCTAGCATTCTGTACGCAGTTGAGAATCGAAGGCGAAAAGCCACCAGATACATCGGTGCCCAAGCCAATCTGCACGTATGTGAAGATGATTAAACATGAGCTGAGCGTAGTGGACATACTTTGATGCCTCGATCTAGGTAAGAGCCGACAGGGGCTACCCCGCTGCTCAGGTTGAAGTTGCTTGTTGGGCAATGACTAATTCCTGCTTTTCGTTCTGCGATGAGCTTTACTTCGTCGTCTTCAAGCCATACAGCATGTCCCAAGATAGTATTGGAGCGAACAAGTCCAAAAGAATCATAGACCGCCGCGTAATTAGGAGAGTTGGGGAAAAGTTGTTTCACAAATGTCACTTCGGATAGATTTTCTGATATGTGGGTCTGGATAGCCAATGATGGATCCGATGCCGCTAGCTCTCCGAGCGACGCCAGCAGCTCCGGGGTGCAAGAAATGGCAAATCGCGGTGTAAGGATTGGTTTCACCAGATGAGACGTATGATCGGTGGTCGCCTGTGATGATAGCGAGCGAATATATGTTATCAACTCCTTGGTATCGTGAATAGAAGCTTCCACAGATGGCTCGATGTAGTAAGCTGGGCTTTGACGGTCCATGTTGCATTTCTATTTGAAATATTAGGCCAAAAGTCGAAGACACCATATGAGTAAACGTACGCCGATAAATGCGCGCTGGCCTGTACATTTTTTTAGTATCTTTATACACCAAAAACATTGACAAGACTTCCTCACCGTACGCATGTACAATGTCCGCGAGTAATTTGGTGGCCTCTAAATGAAGAGTCCCATAGTAACAACACGTAGTAGTCTATCTCGAAGTATGACTTAACCAGTCCCACCAAGAAATCAAAAGTCAACGCACCCCACAATCAATTATACGTCTGACAACTGACTCATAAGCTCTTCTCGCAAACTCTACATCTGAGAACTTTGCTTCCATGGGAAAGGTGACATTCGTCAACCAATCAAGAAGCTCGTACTGTTGACCGCTGAACTGAGTTAAGTGAACAAAGATGGTCTTTCGTTATAAGAGTTGCCTACCTTCCCAAGTTAGGAAGCTGTGGAGCATGCTATTATACAGTAAGTTTAATCAGTCTTGGTGGCTGCGTAGGATGACACTCCCGGCTCACCGTATGGGTATCGATGAATCCGGGGATGAGAAATT
This sequence comes from Tephrocybe sp. 10521TJB, assembly GCA_018221635.1. Taxonomy (NCBI): domain Eukaryota; kingdom Fungi; phylum Basidiomycota; class Agaricomycetes; order Agaricales; family Lyophyllaceae; genus Tephrocybe; species Tephrocybe sp. 10521TJB. The sequence goes on along the minus strand of JABAJS010000039.1, from coordinate 4,503 downwards.
CGCCAGTTCGTAACACGACGACATCGACGTCCACTTGTCCTCTCTTTGCCAACGCATTCTGTAGATCATGGGCTTCCACGTCCTCTTCAATCCATTCGATGGTCCCGGACGTTCCGACGGACAAAAGACAGTTCGGGAGAGCCTCGTAAGAGGTCAGCGACTTCGGGTTTATGACTGCACCGTAAAAGATCGTTTCGGAAGGCGACATGTTGTAAAGAGTAAGGAATGACGCGTGTTGAGAAACACGTTAATCGGGGCAGGCTTGATCCCCTCTCCATTTTGCCTGCCAGAGGGAGAAGCCAGGGACCTCTCTTGGCATGAGAATGGAGATATCATGATAGTGATAACATCATTGCACTAAGATAACACCAGAGATAACAAAAAAAGCCTGAGGCTCTCAAAAAGCTGATTAACGCTATATAAATTATGTAGGGCACGTACGTTGTACAATGGCATAAAGTATAAATCTAGGGTGTCCATTGCACGTCCCCCTTCTATCCATCTGTTTTACCAAACATGCGGCCCACCCGATATGTGATTCTTTCAACACCAATACCGACACCCAAAATCACGCCAACATCCGCAGCTACAACACCGACCACACCCGCCATGAAGCGTGGTGCAAAAACTTTCCACACCATCAAGTGCCGTCTTAAAATGGCTGCGCTGACCGCTGTTCCGAGAAGCAGTGTTGCATAGTACGCCATATACCCCACTGCAGAAATTGTGCTTTCCCCTTTGACCTGCACATCGGGTGCCACCAGTTGGTCGTCATTTGACTTCTCTGGCGATGGCGATGGCGATGTGACGTTTGTCACCGGTGCACGATTCCAGAGTGCAAGAAGTGGTGCGGCGAGACCCATAAGTATCAAAGGACCAGCTGTGTTCAGAACAACGGTCACAACGGCCCACGGATATGCGAGGGTGGGTGTCAGCATAAACGCAGACTTCCACTGTAAGGAGGGAATAGTTGACTGATGGCCCGTGCCGAAAAACACATGAAGTCCAAGGAGTGCGAGTGGCACGATATCAGCGAAACGGATGGGAGGCGAAGTCGTGGCAGAAGCGTCTGCGTTGAGGAGCGTTGAAGGGGTGGCATTCGCAAACGCCGCCTCAATACTCCTCACATCACGCACGCTATCAACCACCTCCAACCACGCTAACAGCGCAATAGTTGCCAGTCCAAGGATAATCTGTCCCGTCAGTTGTGTCGCGGCATATACAAGCCCCAACGCAATGCTCCAAAATATAAGGTAGGGGGATCCAAATGCGTTTGCATAACCGATAACATTGACCTGGCGTTTTTGACCTGGTTTTGCATCTGTCGCCTCAAAATCCAGGCAGATTGGAACAGCCCACCAAAGGGATCCACCACCAATAAGAGCGATGCCAAGAGCCAATCTGGCCGTCCCCGTCCTTACGATACGCAATAAAGGGGCCCAAGCCTGCCCAAGAACTTCTGCTGAATCTACCCACTCGATGATCCAAAACGTGGCGCCAGCGAGGAGAGAAGGGCACAGAATCAATGGAAGGAAAGACCGGGCAACGCCGACGTCGGAACGGCTGATCCTCAAGTACCGAGTCATCACATACGGGAGACCGAGTGCAGCTGGAAGGGCCAGAGCTAGGACGAGGAGAGGCGGAGAAGGCAAGGAAGACGAGGAATAGAATGTGACATGACAATATGGGTGTTGTTCCTCACGGCAGACAGTGCTTATTGCCATAGCCCGCACACACACGGCGAAGAGGAGCGAGAAGCCGATGATGCGGTAACGAAGGCGAGTCGCGGGGGCGGTGAGCCCAGTGAGTACCGATGGTACAATCGAGGTGACGAGAAGGAAGGGAACGATCCTGTCTTCCCAAAAGGTGAAAGAGTTCGAAAAGAAAGCCAGTGTGTGAATAATGAGAAGGATTGGAGTAGCCTTCAGAGCCGCGAATGTCGTGTTCGGAGGGGAGGATACGATGGTAATCAGGGAAGAAAACAGAGGGCCAAAAAACAAAACCCAGTCGAGAGCGTCGATTCCTGGAATATATGGTGAGGACAACAGGAATGTAACGACGCCAACAATGGCACCACAGGCGATGCCACGGACGGAGCGAGCTAAATGTACGCCCAGCCAGTCGTCCCACTTGCTGCCGGCCGCTGATAGGCCTGAATATACGGACCAAGTAGCAAGCGAACCAATACCAAGGACAGAAAGTCCAAGGCCCATAAGAAGAGGATTAAATTGTGCCCACATTGAACGGCACGCTGCTAATGCGACCCAGTTGAAATTGGAAAATTTGACAAAGTTAACATCGAAAAGTGAGGATGAGACTTTAGTCGCGGCCCATGCTGCCTCGATTCCTTTCCATGAGTCGTCAAGTTCACCCCCGGACGGGCTGTAACGGTAGGTGTCCAAGTAGGTTTTGACTTGGGCTGTATTGATTTCTAGGGCACGCACAAGGTCTGTACCCTTGGTATCTCGCCAGAACAGTTCTGGGATCACAGTACCCAAGTTGTTGTAAGGGATCGGAAGACCGAGGAGAAGCGACAAAGTTGGCAGAATGTCGATTTGCTGAATGTGGCGGTGGCGGACTATGGTATCAGGGAATACCGTGTATCGCAACAGGCCGGAGGGTGGTGCTAGGTTGGTCTGTGAAAGTGCAGGGCCTTTGCTATACACCCACAGCGCGGCCGACGTCTCGAGGACACCGTCTCCGCCGTGATCACCCGAACGGTCCATGCCATGGTCACCGAGAACGACAAGTAGAGTATCATCGTCAAGGGAGTCCACGACCCGCTTTAAAACATTGTTCATCTGATTCAGCTTGGCCTTCATGCTTGGATGGTCAGGTCCCACCCGGTGCCCTACGTGGTCGACGCCTAAAAAGTGGCCTACTAGAAAGTCAAAGGGCTTCGTAGGGTCCTCAAGAAGAGGGAAGAGATGTTTGATGACACCTTCGTCCACAGTGTGGAGATCCTCAACATTGAAGGAATCATAGGGAAACGTCATATTGGGTTCGAAGACGTCGGGGAACACAGACATCCAAGTGTCATCGCCCATAAAAGCAGCCTTGAGATAGAATGAGCCACTTCAGTCATACATGCACTGAACCATCACCGCCACCTTTTTACCAGCCAGGCGCAATTGTTTTAGTATTGAATCCTCTGCAATCGACGAGCCGCCAAAGTTGTTCCCAATATCAACGAAAGTCGGTAATGATCCTGTAGTAAGGCCCTTGATGCGTTGCAGGGTGGTGGTCGGGGGGTCCGCATAGGCGTTGAATAAATATGAGTGTTTTGTTCGTGAAGCGGTTAATTCCCTCGGAAGAGTCAGAATGTTATGGTGGTACGGTGATGCAGGACTGGGCGGATCCGGGGTGACGAAGTCAAATCGTAGAGCGTCTATGATGAGGAGAACGGCGCGTTTGTGAGTAGGCTGCAATGTGCATTTTTGGTTCGAGCACGACGTGTAGTCGGAAAGAGAGAGGCGCGTCAACAGGAAGCCGCGGGTGAAGAGGTAGATTCCCGCGAAATGGATTAGAGCGATCCAGAGGAGGAGCACAAGCCTCTTGGACATCATTTCATCGAAGAATGCGGTCGTAAGCAGTGGTACAGGAGTTCGGAATGACGGACGTCGGATATCGGATATTTTCACACCAAGTTAAATACCAGCATGGGGAATGAATTCTACGTTAGATATAAGCTTGTAGTACGCGTGACACAAAAAATAAGGCCGAGATTACTACGACATCCTAGGATTTGACAAGTAGATCATCGTCGATCCCCAATAAAGCTGTGGAAGTCCTCCAAAAAAGCGAAAGGTCTTTCATCGTAATCTCGTTTGCTTGGGTGTGCCTTCACTTGCACGCCGGCCGCCGTTTTTTGAACTTTTTCTTTGTTACGATGAACGCTGATGGATGTGGGCGTCGGGCGCAGTTGATCACAGAAAAGCCATTCTCATTCTATTCAGCTATACTTATACTATCACCTACTGCGTAGTCGGCATCAACCCCACCTGGCTTTCCCACACTACAAGCCTAATAATAGTGGGTCCACCATCCCGCCCCTCTTCGCCGTCATCGCGCACAGTGAGCTCACTGTTCGCTCATTCCCTGTCCGATTTTCTTCATTTTTTTTTTTGTAGATTGTAGGTATACATGTAACTGTAGTAGTTATTTATACTCAATAATATCTAGTTTTGTGTACTCCTTGGTGTGATAAGCAATGTACAACATCCATGGCTCTAAAACATATTAACCATATGTCATACAGATGGCATACAATGCTCATATCTATTAAGGAGGCCTATTATATTCATATGAAGCTGGTAGAGTCTTGTAAAGTAGTGTGAGGATAATCTATAATGATGAAAAGTGATTAGAGTGAGGAGGAGAACATAGCTCACCATGGATGAACTTCACATGATTGTACATATATTAAGTAGTGTGTATCCTCAAAATGTGCATATAAGTAAAGGAGAATAGGTATATTTCCGGGGGAAGAAGGGGAACATAGCA